>MU619729.1:0-295806 GCA_025201785.1 Xylaria longipes
ATTATTAAATTTATTATTATTTAATTTAAAAAGTTTTTTAAAAGTTTTTTATTATTTTTTAATTATTTTATAAAGTTTTTTTAATATTTTTATAAGCTTTATAATATTATTTTTATTATTATTTTAATAATTAATAATAGTATTAATATTATTAATAAAGCTATAAAAGTTATAATAATAATTTTATTTTATATTTTTTTATTATTATTTTTATTTAAAATAATTTTTAATAAAATAATATTTAATAAAATAATAATTTTTATATTAAATTTTTTTTATATTTATTTTTTAAATATTAATAAAGTTTTTTTTTTATTATTATTATTTTATTATTTTAGTTTTTTAATTAATATTATTTTTTTTTAATTATAGCTATAATTAAAAAAAAATTTTTATTATTATATTTTTTTTATTTTATTTTTTATATAGCTTTAAGCTTAGTTTATAATAATAAAATAATTATTTTATTAATTTTTATAATTTATATAAATAGTTTTTATAATTTATTAAATAAAATTTATTATAATTTATATATTATAATTTAAATATATATTTATTATTAATTATAAAATTATATATATTAAATTTAACGTTATAATTTTTATATAAAAATTTTTAATTATAAAACTTTATTATATAATATTTTTAATAATTAAAATTATAGCAAATAATTTAAGCTTATTTTTATTTTATAAAAAGGTTTACTAGTTAAAAATAATTAAAAAAATTTTATTAGTTTTTAAAAACTATTATTTATAAAATTCTTTTAGTTTATAAATTTATTTTTTTTTAAAATATATAAATATTTATTAAAATATAGTTTATTTATATTTTAATTTTTTTAACTATTATTTTTTAAATAATATTTATTAAAATATTAATTAAATAATTAGTTATAAATATTAAATATTAAAAAATAATATAAACTATTTATTTTTTAAATAATTTTATTATTTAAATTTTAAAAATTTATTTAATTAGTTTTATATTTTATTTTTTTAAAAGTTTATTTTTTATTATTAAATTTATAGCTTTAATAATTTACCCGGTTTTAATAAATTATATATTTTAAATAATTTTTATTAAAAATTATAAATTTTATAAAATTATTATTTTAGCTATATATATTAATACTTAATAAAATTAAACTATTTTATTAATAAGTTTTATAAAAACTTATATATTTTTATAAGTTTTTTTAAAATTTATTATTATATTAATATTATAAATAAATAACTTATTAAAAACTATTAATAAAATTATTTTTAATATTAATTTAAATATTAATTTAAAAATTAGTTTAGTTTTATATTTTATTATTTTAATATATAATAAAATAATTATTATTATAAATTATTTAAAAATTTTTATTAATATTTATATATTTATTAAATATTAAAATATTATTATATTAGTTTTTAATTATATATAAATTAATATATTAAAATATTATTTTAAAATTTTAATATAGTTTTAAGTTATTTATTTATAACTAGTTTAAATATTTTTTTTAAATAAATAAATAAATTTATTAAATATTATTATTAATATTATAATAATTTTTTTTTAATTTTTATTTTTTTAGTTAATTTTAATATATTATTTAATAAATATATTTTAAAATAAAATTTTTATATTATTATTTTTTTTAATGATTTTTAATTTTAAAAATAAATTAATAATATAAAGTTTTATTTATTTAAAAAATTATAAGTTAGTTTTTAATAATATATTAATAACTATTATTTTTATATATATATTTTTAAAAATTATAGCTAAGCGTAATAGTATTATAAGGTTTTATATTAATATAACTTTTATACGTTATATAAAAATTATTACTAATTAAGCCCTTAATATTTTATAAAAATTACGCTAAAACTAATATTTATTAAAGTTTTAGGTAATATGCCCGCAAAACTACTAATAGTAGCTTGCGCATAAATAATATTTAGAAGGAAAGGTAAGGGCAAGGGGCAAGGATACATTGTCTAGATGAATAACAAAACAGGCACTCTTTAGAGCGTAAGAGAGCTATTAGTTGAACATGAACTCCTTTTCTAAGTTCTTGAGATCAAGCCCTTGTCACATTCTCTATATCAATGAATAGCAACGCCTAAATAGAATTCTTACCCTGATACTAATGCTAATCGGGCATAAATGTCTAATAGGAACCTCATCAACTTCCATATAGTGCCTGCGGAGACGTACCCAGCGTATTTGATGATAGAGCAGTATCTGATCCGATTTAACATTTGCCATCATACCTCCCCTCGTGATTCATGGTTAGATCTAGTATACCATAATTCATTAGTAGAATAATGGCTGCTCCGGTACATCAACCGAACAATCCTCGCCACCGCGGACAAGAACGTTCCACTCCTCGGAGGTGAAAATCTACAACAATTCTGATGTTAGCCAAGGGTCTCTTGTATCAAGGTACGTACAAATTCTATTCCGAAGTGATGTGTAGCCTGCCATTACCCAGGTATCCTAGACTAGGATATTAAATAGAATGTTCGTACCTCCCCTTAGCAAAGGCCAGGGGCGGAAGAAAATGAATAGCTCTAAGGAATAGCTATGCTCACCTGTCCCTGAACCATACTCGAATTATCTTTATCGAGGCACCCGTGATCTCCGTCGAGAAGGTCATTCATCTTATCGGCAATCTTCACGCTGTTTATACTTTTGTAATCGAGACTGTCGGCGCACAGCCATACTCCCGAGGTGCCAAAGCAAGCCACCCGTCGGCAGTGCTGCGCGTCTGCCTCCAGCGGGGCCCATAGCTGGTAGAACCAACTATAGGCTTCCTTAATCGATTCGACGGAGGCGGAAGGCCAGTTGTGGAGATGACAGTTTATGGGGTACTGCTTATGGTTGCGGGAGAGGTTAGCATAGGACAAGATTTGAAATAGACGATGGTGCATTGAATGAGTCCAATACACGAGGGATGTTAGACAGAACATGGGTTATGGCCAAGCAATCGTGAAGCATTGATGGTCCTAGGCCGGGATGGGTTGGGTTGAATAATATAGAAGCACGGAGTTAATTGGAAAGACACCCACGGTATCACGGCGGGTTGTCTCGCTACGAGTCGATTCCGAAAAGACCCTCGGTGGCGTAGGCCGATCTTGCGACGAACTCGTCCTGTGCATAAAAGCCTCATTGTTGATGTTCCGGGTTTCTAGGAGAGTGTGTGAAGTCTACTTAGTTAGCATGATCCTTTAATTGAGTGTCCTAGCTGATGCAACTCTCTTACATATCTGGCGCAAGCGCCGACAGCCAAAAGGAGGCCGAGGAAAAGGTTTTTATATAGCATGATAATGTTTTCTTTGTTACACGAGGTCGATATGGTTGGTTATACAGATGCTCACGGTGGATTAATCAGTCATGGTTTTCTGGGGTAATTGTTATGCTTTATACTCAACCGCTCCCGCTCCCTTGGGCTGTGACAAGGTAGTGGAACTGGGTTGATTGGTAATAAGGGTCTATACAAGTACGAATCTATGTAGCACTTCATTCTATCTGTGACATGTTTATTTTCATCCGATGTGACTCCCTCTTACTCTGTTTGTGGCTAGGTTGGGGAACCAGTGCAACCGATAGCTCGGAATAGAGGGAGACTTCATAAAATACGGCAGTGAACCCACCTCTCGGCGAGTCTTGTGACGCTGTAGTATATATAGATCGAGCTTCATATTCTCATTCCTTGTATTAATCCTAGTAATTTCAGCATAGAGGCAACAAGAATTGGAAGTCCTATGCTATCTTACATATGTACCCGACGCACTTTGATGCAGACACGCAATTAACCACTGTGGCATTAGTCGTAGGGCACGAACGCCCTGGAATTGCCACTCTGGAACCCCCTGCTTATTAGTGAAACGTAATGGATGAGTTCGTGACACCATACATTGGCTTCGTTCACTTCGATTGATTCCGGATTTTATTGTGCAATACCACCGGGGAAAGCCGGATCCGTAGTTAAACCGAGCACAGAGAACCTTTGAATCTATTGTTGAGCTATCTGAGTCTCAATCCCCAATTTCCTTAATTTTGATGACGAGAAAGTAGAGTTCAGCAAATGAGGGAATTACATATAGCAATAATGATTCCGGGAGCACAAAAATAGAAATTTATGCCGAAAATAAAATATCAGCTGGCTAAGGAGGTGCGGCTCCATGCGCTTGCCGCAACTTCATTCGCCGACTTCAAACACTAGAATAATTATAAGTTAATGAGATATACGCGAATAATGGGATCACCTCTTCAACTGACTTCTCGCTTTCAGGATCGTCCTTGCGTGGCTTTCCTTCTCCTTCCTCCCCTAGTGAGCGCATATCTCCCTCGTGGTCATATTTACCCATCTCCGAAATCGCGGGATGTAGGGCTACCTCTTTCGAAACATGCTTTTCGGGCTTTAGTAGCAGTCTATGTCGCATTCACATGTTCGTCTTGCGTTCGATCTAGTTATAGCGGAGTTATGAATAGGTAAATGAAAACATCATCTTTATTCTCGATATTACTGTACGGGGACCGAGAAAAGGAGTAAGAGCCATCTCAGCCTAAAGGCTGTTAAAGGCAAGGCTTAGGCGATGGGTCTGAGAGAAGACGGAGCAAGGGAGGAAGTATTGCAGGCCTTCAACCACTTATAAGCTGCCAAAAACCACTATCTTATCTTAAAACCACCAGGAACTTGGTGAGTAAAAACTCCCTTGGGGTCTACCTCTCTTGCAACCTCGTGCAGTCGCTCCACGCTCTCTTCGCCATAACTCGCAATAGGATCCTGCCAGGGCGCCGCGTAGTTGAGATACTGAAATGGGTTGTAGGTACCCAAACGGTGATTGTCATTATCTATCGCGTTGATTAGGGCCCGGGTAGCCTCTTCTACTTGCTCATCATCTGCCGGATCCGTCCAACTTGCTGAGAAACTCACAACAAGCAGTGATTGGTTTTTGTTTGTGCCGAGGCCGAAAGGATTCATATCTCCGTGCCTCGCATAGAGGGCTGGTGGGAACGGCTCAAGTGTATAGCCCAGCGTGATATTCGGAACGGATTTGTATGCCTGTAGACTTTCGTTGAAACGAAGATAAGTTGCGTTGATGGCCGCCTCTGTTGAGATCATTGTGTTTGTAGCCCAAAGCTGGCTTTCCGATTGTCAGAAAAGATCAATCATATGGGCTTGCTTCTAAAATGCTTACCGTGTGTTATATATTTGCTGATTGCCTAGGTCAATAGCTAATTGGGTCATATTGGACATGCCAGTCGTGCCGAACAGTGTAGGTAGGCTCGTGAGACCAGCGAAGACCGGTGGATTCTCTACAGGCTTTGTGTACGCCATAGTGTTAGAAATAACTATCCCTGTGGGAGCCGTGTAAGCCCATGAAAGAAATATCGCCGCGTAATCGTCATAAGCATTAGGCGAATTGATCTTAGCGAGTTCCTGTGCCGTATAACTCCATACAACTTCCGGATAGGTCAAAGTGCCGCCCCAAATGGGGCCTTGTTCAAAGGCCTCCAAGTCGATGCGAGTTACGACACCGAAATTATTGCTACCGCCCTTCAGAGCCCAGTGGAGGTTTGGGTTTGATTTCGCATTGGCGTTGACGATCGATCCATTTGCCAACACCACCTCATAGTTGGTAATCGTGTCGGAAGTCCAACCGTAGCGTGTGCCAAAATACGAGATACCGCCACCTAGGCTGAGACCTCCAACACCAACTCCGGCGACTCTCCCACCTGTCACGCTCAAGTTCAAAGCACCTAGTTTAGCATAGACGGTGTCCCATGTATTGCCCACGCCGACAAAAACAGTGGATCTACTCGGACTTACGTCGATGCAATTGAGACGTCGTAGATCAATGGTGACCCCTCTGTCAATGTTGGAAGCATTTGGCTTGACGCCATGTCCGCCGGATCGAATGGCGAACGGACACGCCCCTTCGTGGCTTTCAGCTAAGGATAGCGAGGGGCGAGTCAATAAACGAACCGCCTTTGCTACATCTTCTGTCGTCTCAGGTGAGATAATGCAGTCTGGGCGAAGCGCCGCTGCCTGGGCAGAGAAATAAGAAGATACAGACGACTCGTACGTTGGGCTAGATGGGAACGAGGTCATATTAGGGAGTAAGACGGAGAGTGCCGTGCACTATAGATTTGTTAGACTGTACCGAAGGTCTCGTAAGTAGAGACACTCACACAGGCCGCAGCAAGTTTCAGTGGGGTTTCCATTGTGACAGCGATTCAGCGAAGTATTAGGATGAAAGGATGAATAATGCTGGCAGATACAGCTTCGATAGTTAAGCAAGTTAAAAAAGGCAAGAAAAAGGATAAAACAGCAGGATTCCTGATTCATGAGTGACTTGAAGAGCTTTCAATATCATTCTTCATCGCCTGGAGAATATATGGGTTACTTAGCCCAATATTGTACCGACTGAGGTGTTGGTCTAAGTGTGGCTGTGTTGATGTCGTATTACCCAGCATTTCAACCGATCTACTGATCTAGGAGGGGAAACGGAGGCAAAAGTCAGCGGGGAAAGAGTGGTGTTGGTGTAAATCTACACAAAGGCGCCCGCCACGTGTCACAGATGACACTGCTTATGGTTGCGTTATCGATAGTATTATTATTGCATGAAGGAAGTTCTACATGGACCGAGGCCCGTACAGTATTGCCCCTATCTCCGGGTTGCGCTCCGTATGGTTCTGTGACGCCACATATGAGATTAAAGGTAAGCAGTCACTACAGCGACTAGATGACTGCAGCTGTGGGCATCATTCATTGGCTACAATCAGGGATCAAGCAAATTCACACCTGGTACGTCCAATACGTTGCATTTTCATAATATGAACTTTGAACTTGTGTTTTCTTGAAACATTAAATATTACAATACACTTGTGAACATCCATTATTGCTTTACTCGCTTATCTCGGTATTTATAACACGAACAAAAAATACAGTTTAAAAAATAAACGCATTAGGTTAAACAAACGGAAAAAGACATCTTTGTAATCTACTTGTTTAGCATTTCATTACTTAGTCTTCGTACCGAGTGTTCAATATTGCTTCGCTGTTGCTCTAAGGTTTATACTAAGTGCCTAAAGCTTCACCATTGGCTAGTATCAATTTACATAACGGCAAGACACACAGGAGATGATAAGTTTTCTATTCTGCCCTTGAACCTAAAAGTCAGAGTGGTGAGCGCCACTTAATCATCCCAAGAGATCCCATCTGCTTCTAGCACTATAGGAGCATTGCAGAATGCACCAGTGGGACGAGTAAGGAGAGGAGAGCTCCCTGTCACCATGTTAGCAGGGGGTCCTTTAAATAGCCTCGCTTAGACTAAAATCAGTAGTTATTGTACTATATCTGTTAGGGTACCTATGTATAGACTCTTGTTATTGTGTGAAGGTGTCTAAACACCTTCGTGAGCTAGTCTCCGGCTACTACAAAATGGATTGATTACCAGACTTCCCGGCGATCCTAGTCGACCATGAATTAGCCGTCTTCTCACAGACGGTAAGCACATAGGTACGTTCCAAGGTAGTCGGCAATACCTGGAAAAGCCAACACGTGTTATATATGGATCAGGCATATAGTTAAAGAACACATTGTACTTGGACTGCTATATGTTACTATTTTAGCACAGCATTAGTTTGTTTAAAAAATATTTTTTACTTAGTTACAGTAACATAAACTATTATCTCAAGCTTTACATTATAATATATTATAACATACACGTATTTCTAAGTTTTAAGCATGAACTAAGCTTTAAGAAGAAATGAATACGCATTTAAATATCGTAGATAATAGATTTAAGGACAAAAGGCTGTTCAGAAATTACTAAATATCAAAGGATGTTATAGCAATTATGTCACAATACCAGAACAAAGAACATGGTATGTAGCTGAAGACTAGCCTACGGAGGTGTTTAAATCCCTTGGCGCAATAACAAGAGTTTATACATACCCCCGTACACGAGATCCTGACAAATTGAATTAGGTGGGCTAATGACGTTGTAGAATGGAGTATTTATTGCCACCATGAGGGTTTATTTATGCACTATTGCCTCGCATCTTCCTACAACACGTAAAAAGCAAATGGCAAGTAGCCCATGAGAAGATGGCCCGTTGGTCGTTAGGTTATATGATTAGTCGCCGCTTTTGCTTACTGTAAGTTGAGTTAGTTTATAGGCTTGCACCAGTCTTGATTAGGTTGACGGTTGGTTTAGGATGGTCTGATAGTAGCGCGCAATTGACCTGGCAGAGTGGATTCGAACTAGCTTACGGAGCAATTCGACCGATCCGTCCTAAGTTCCAGTAAATCTATACTACCTACTCAGTAATTATAGTGCAGAATTTTCACCTTAAAGATACTTGTGATACCCAGAATAACCTCGGGCCGCTCCCGTAGAGCGCCATAAGATCATCCAGGGAATCACCCATATCCAATACTCCCACCTACCCTAGCAAGTTCACTATCGTGGGCCTCACAAACACATTGGTAGGCTCACATAAAAGTGAGCCTACCAGCTAGGTAGGGGGCTCTCCACTTAGTGCGGCGCTCCATCACAGCTTGAGTGTATAAGAGCAAACTATTGGTGTTCTTGAAATAACTACACCAACCTACTCGTGCGGCCAACGCTGCAACGCATCGTATCGATCTTGCCTGCTTTGCCGAAGCCTCCTTGTCGCCGAGACCTAGTAGTAGACGTTGGATCCTGTGTGGCCTCAATGGCCAAGTGTCAATAAGATTGTTTAGGGTATGGATTATAGAGCTGTTAGGTTAAACACTTGTGACGGCATCACTGTTAATATTACAAGGACTTGTGTTCAAGGGCTTGAGACGTGTTCAGATTGACGAATAATCATCTATACGATCAAGGGGGGCTCTGGATCTCTAGTCCTCCTATCTAGCCAGGCGGGCGAACTCCAGGCTATATATGCGAATAGCTTCACCCAGGCCAGCCGCCTGGCTTCCTCGCTTCCTCGCTTCCCCTTGCCCTCGCGCCCTCGTATTGCTGTCTCGGATAGATCGGAACATACGGGAGGGAACGAGAAAAAGGATGGGAAGCCTCTAATAATTCATAGGCTCTGCCACCCGATTATATGACTATTTACATAATCACGAATATGCATACGAATATGCGGTTCGCCAGACCTAAGGGCTGACCTAGGCCCTGACCTAGGTCAGGCCTGGTCCCAGTCCCTTAGGTCCGTGTGACAAATACCTACCTTTCGCAATATTGAACACTCGGTACAAAGGTGTTTGCTGACTCATTGTGGTGGTGCAACGAACCCCTTAAATCGTATAAATCGTCATCACTAGAAACGTTCATTAAAGGCTGCTAGGTTTTCACCACAAAGAATTTATATTATAGTTGTCGTATAGTTATTTTGCACAAACTATATTTCAAGTAAAATAAATGTGTAAAAGCTAACTGTTTTCTTACATTTATGTTTACTAATACTATAAATGCCTTATAATTTAAAGCTATAAAATGGAGAGAAATTTTGGTCCAGGATTTCTTTAGCGACAATATGTTTAAT
The DNA here is from genome assembly GCA_025201785.1 of Xylaria longipes. Lineage (NCBI taxonomy): Eukaryota > Fungi > Ascomycota > Sordariomycetes > Xylariales > Xylariaceae > Xylaria > Xylaria longipes. The sequence goes on from MU619729.1 coordinate 9,544, forward strand.
TTTATAGCAACATTAAAATCTAAATTTATATTCCTATATACCCGTAAGATATCATCCTCGATGTAATGACTTAAAGACCGTATTAGTTCCATATAAATAAAATGCGAAAAATAACTCAACTGGCCTTTATAGGCATAATCGGCAGGATATTAGTGTTATCCAAACCCGCCTCGACCTATATTTTAAACAAGATAAAGAACAACGCTTTGAACAAAGGGTGCTATATGGAGCGGGTAATTCGGTATAACATGGAAGCTTAAGTATAAGGCATCCCTCGGCTCTATTACCTCTACGTGATCAGACTCTGCCCCTACGGACGTGCCCGGAACTTTTGGTTCTCCACAACATAGCTTTCGGTACATTATTTATAGGTAGGGTTTGTTGTAACTACTATTCTCTTAAGCAAGCTATTCCGAGAGCTCCGTACAGTTACTAACCCAGTGCTACTGCATTAAAGACAGATTATAGACAACCAAGTTTTAAAAATAATGTCAATACGGAAGATCAACCCCAGGATGATGATAGTAGCGATGGTGATGTTAGTCGCTATAGCTCATTCCCGAACGAGAAGGCGATGCTACAGGTATGTTGAGCGCCCCCTCGACTTTGCTTGGGAACAACACTTCCCACCATGGCCCTCACTGTTACGGGCTGGTGCATGATGTATTAGTCGGTTAACTGCAAGGCAGGCTCTACGATGGGCTAAGCATATATCTACCGGCGTAGAAATATCGAATGACCATTTGACCCAAAAGTTCCCAGGTACCCCCCGGCATCAATGTACGTAATCCATAGAATTAACCTCCTTACCCTGGCCAAGATTCTATACCCAACAGCCACTACTGTCCGCGTTAGAGTTGTGTCTTAAGAACTGAGGATTTTTGTACACTATCCTTAGTCTCTGCTTATTAAAACAAGTTATACAGAGTATCAACTGGCTGTATTATAATAGTGCGGAGGAATACTTGGCTGTATACGGAATGGATCGAGAAGTGATAAAAATGCAAACCTTGGTATATTAACGCTACATTGGGGCTTACCATAAAGCAGCGGGACCGTCGGGAAGTTTGTTCGTCGAGCTAAAGAGCAACAAATTCGACTGCCCAACCGGCTGCTTTGGAGCTTTTTCATGTGCTGTACGTTCAATTCAGGCCAAACCTTTACGAGTTGGCAGACCATCTAACTGCAATATCACTATATTAGTGACTCGGATGGTCATTGCGATGGGCTGGCCACCAGAGAAGCCGGACGGAGAAAATCCTCAGCCGGTGATAGAGGAGGCCAATGGACCAGCTCACGGGGCACTTGTACATCGAGATCTCTTCAATGATGATTCTGGTGTAGGGAACAGTAAGTAGGCTGACTTTAGGAAGTGTTACGAAACGTTATCCTGGACAAAATCCTTTCCCGGAGTAGGTGGCCGACACCAATCTCGAAATGTCTCACTTCTACAACATGTTCATCACCACGACTCAGCGGATAGTTGCAGTAGCTTAGGAACTTAGAAAATAAAGGAAATCAAAGGCTTTGAATAAAGTATCATACTTGTATGTTCCACTATCCAGCCAAAAGCTCACTAAAACCCGACAGTTATGGTGGGAGACCTACTACCGGAAGACCCCGGGTTAGAGCACATGTGTAAGCAATACCTGAAGGTATCTTCCTTTTATCGAAGCACCGGTCCAGGGATAAAGGTTTTTGTTTGTTTAAATACCATGTTTTTATAACTATCCCCTCGTAGAGTGCTTGGATGGGAAGCACTAATGTTGAGTGCTGTAGTTGCGCTAATTTTGATTCTCATTGACCTCGCAGAAATGGCTAAGTACGGAGATGATGAGTGCGTCATACCTCACTACACTCTACCTACCTACCTATGTAGGGCTGCCCTCGTTGATTAACGTGTTCCTTTTGTAATAGGACGGCGAACCGCCGTGCCATTTGCCGCAATCTCCGCGAGATGTCCTGCCTGCGTACTCTCCTCCTCTTTTACATCTTCCCACCAACAAGCTAATCTATCTTTTTCTTCCTGTCCAGGTCTTGGTATTATTTATTACGCTTGGCCACGACACCGCAGTCCTAATGTATATTAACGGACAAACATCCAAGTATTTTCAAGAGAGTCCTGAATCGCGCAGGTTCCTTACTTTGGCCCACATTCTCATTGGCGACAGAGACGGGATTCACCCGTTCCCTTGGCTGGACGGACGCTTGCGCGCCTTGTTGTGCGCGTGTCTTGCCGTTGAGGATAAGGAACGGCCTGAGCCGCAAGCCTTGCTAGATATAACAAAAGCTTGTGTTAGGGATACGGACGAGCAGTATTATGCAAGCCAGCCCGGCTACGACGGAGCTTCCGAAAGCGATGAACGAATACGCTCAATTCTATCAGCGCTGGTTTTCAATGCTTGATGGCCGGGGTTGATAATGTAAGACCGTGTCACTCGCATTGCTTCCCAGGCGCTGAGCAAATGCTTGTTGGACAATATCTAGGTCGCCTAGCCTAGGGGAAAGTTAAACATCATATTATTGTGTTGTGGCGAGTTTGTTAGTAAAAGGGTATTTTTCGTATTTGTTTACAATATTACAGCGCTTTATTTACCTACGATCAGTTGTACTGAGCTAGTTACGCTGTAATAAAACTAGAAATAATCCTTGTTAGAGCGCCCCTTTTATCTTTCACGCGATTTCAATTATATCTTAAACGGTTATTGTTCCGCGAAAGGTTCCAAAACGCCTCTTGTAAACTTGAGCCGTTCACATAGTGTTCTTTGTTCCGGGGCCGAAATGTAGACAGAAACGTATCATAACAGCAATCAATGTTGTGATTATTGTATTATATTATGTCACTATTTCACATTTATATGTTTTTATATCGACTTCCAATTGAGTATAAGCTGCGAGGCCTGACCACGCTATATTTTCACATGTTCATAATTAAATCCGACTCATAATCAATTAGTCTATAACATAATACTATACATTGTTAACGTGATGCACGTTGGGGTTGCGGATAGGCATTATCAATGTCGGGATTATCACCTAAAAGCTTCAAGGCGCTCTCAAAGATCCGGTAAGGACTACTACGTAGCATGATGATTCCCGTATTGTATCTTCTCGATTTCTGGTAACTGAACAGGGCGAGCTGTTGGAGAGAGAAGCGAGTGTGTTACTGACAAGCTACCCCCTGTTACGAGCAACGTACCCGGGAGACGGCCCCCAAGGAAGCATCGGACAGGCATCAATGTAATCCATCAATGCTCCAAACCTTCATCACATACGACCGCTGTGCTTCAATTACACGAGATTTACCGAGAACAATTTTGGTCCGACGAGTAAAACTTCGTTGAGAAATGCAACTCTCGAACACTTGATAACACCCAACCTTGGAACTTTTGGCGATCTATCGTTTATGTCAGATTCCAATTTGTCATCCCGCGTCAATACTGTAGGTTTGCCCTCTGTGGCAAACCCAACCAGGACCCAAATATTACGCGCATATCGAGGCTAGGAGCCAGCGAGCGGCAGGCAAGTCTGGTCTCGATCTCTAACGGCACGTCTAGGGTGCATGGGACGCACCCTTGCTTACACCTACCTAGCCCTTGTCGGCGAGGATAGAAGAGGTCACAGGTCACCGGGACTAAATTCAAGTCATTCTGCGATTTTTTGAAACCGTTTTGTACTTTTAAGTACCTGCTGTTAGGATAGATAGGGCATGTGTAATGATCGGTGTGAGAAACGGTTCGGTGGTCGAAGCGACACATACATAGGCTATCTGCAGTTTCAGCCCCCATTCCCCCCCGCCCGCTGATGGTGGTGGGCGTCAGAAAAATACCGAGCGTAATGCATGTTAAGCTGACACCTTTGTTCATGCTATACGTATCTTTGCCAAACCCTCGCTGCTGCCCAGCGATGCGGCTCCCGCCAAGCTTCGCGGCCAAGACGGCAATCAGGTACAACGATGGGGATTTGCGATCGATGTGCATGGTCTGATTATTTCGCACGCGACATGGTTCTAGAACTGGTAATTACTCCTGTGTCATCTGAATTATGCTATAAGATGACTGTCTTTTGCCTTTCTTACCTTGCATCGAGCTAATTGGAACTTGTTACCCGGTATAGACAATATGTCAAAACTGTCAACGCCCGATTAAGTGAGCTGAAAGTATACAGCGGCGCGCGCGGTGAGCTACCTACCTATGGCAGAGTCACGACCCTTTCTACCGGCTTACGGCCCAGTCCAGCCCAGCCCATCCCCCATCCCAGCTCGACGATCGAATGGGGGGTATATGTCGCCGCTCGACTGCGAGGGACCAGACGCGCAAGGTGAAATGCAACGCAGCGCCGACCGGGTCACAATCCCTCAAGTCGCATGATGCATGACCGACCAACACTTGCCACAAGTGAGAGGCGCACCATGTCCTTGGGACGTGTAGGTAGTGGTGTGAGTGATATTCCGGCATTGTCTCATCCATGGTTCGGGTCGAGACTCCATCTTGTCCAATTGGAACGGATTGCATGTAGGGTTGCCCATCGAAACTTCAGCATCCAATCCATCGAGGAGAGAGGGTCCGGAGCTGCAGCTGCGACTGCAACACCCAACACCACCCCTGATGGGAATAAAATGGCTGTCAAGGCTGCATCTGGCAGGATCAGGAAAACCACTCCCATGTCCTACTGGTCGTGCACGTAGGGACAGTATATACCCCAGCCGTCTACCTACTCCCCACGTGTTGCGCACCTATGAGACGACCACCGCCGTCACCATACAGGACGCTAATGGGTCATTGGATTAGAAGCTGAAGAGATCACCGCGATTGACGAAGCGATCTTCTTGCTGTCGCCGGCAATCTGGTTTGGGGGGCGGGGGAATCAAATGCAAGGGATTCTCTCGAGGGCAACGAATCGCACAGCCGTAGGTTGAACGTCGTCGACGCTTGGAAAGACAAAGGCAGTTAATGATCCACCCTGCTTCTGGCTATCCGCGGCACGGCGTGTGGGATGGGCGGAGAAGGCGCTTGCTGTTGGGGGCGTGCCGTAGGTTCAAAGCGGAGATTCCCTTGCCATCCCATTCTCTGTTTCCGGAGGACGCGTAGTCGGAAAAGAAGTTTCCAATAGGATGGTGCATTTAGATATATGTATCTGCGCATCTACCTCTGCATATATACATTGCACGCAGGGTCGATGTGCACCGGCTCATATATCTGTGACTTGACATCTGGGCTGCACATCTAGGCTGCACCTCCGAGGCAGTCGCTTTGGCCCAACCCGGGACCGATGTGGGTGCGCATGAGGTAGCTCGTTGTTCTGTGTGGGCGAGGAGACAGTTTGTGGGCAAGTGGTCAGTGGTGATAGGTATAATGGACTCAATTGATGGGGCATGGCACCCATTCCACGACCGCTAGGCGATTTATGACTTTTGTTCCGCTTTCTCACCGGTCATCGGAAGTGCAATGGGATGGATGATTGACGGATTGACGATAGTCGGGATAGTGGGCGCGAATCATCGTGCGCCTTGCCAAGAACTTCTGCCCGGAGGAGGAGCTTAGCCGGGGGAAAGGACCCCTGAGCAGAGCTGCTGTATACAGTAACTTTACCTGCTCTCCTCCCTCCTACCTAGGTAGGGCAATGACATGTAGAAAGACGGCGATGCGACGCAACGAATGCGCAAGCGAATCCAGGTGACGGAAAACTGTTGTCGGGAATAGAAAATATCATAATTGGTCTGATCGTATGCGTTCTGTTCTTGCTGCGCGTGATATAATGCAACTATGCAATACAACAACACCAACGGTCGAACGTTCGGCAATGAGAAACGAAGTACATGTTCCCTACCGTCGTTAGTACTAGATAGTGGGTGGCACAAAGCTTGCTGCTTGTGCTTCGAACTCCCAAGAATTGCCAATCCCTTCGAGAACGAGGAGGAGCGGTAGCCAGACTAGGTAGACCCCCACCATGTGCTCGTATGTTTTGTGCACCTGACGGCTCTCGAGCCCTAGACTAGTCAGTCAGCATGCATACAATTGGGCATGTCCATGCGGGAAGGGTGCCGCACACGAACAACCAACCCTCGAGTTTACACGCCAGACGAGCGGGCTGCCAGTAGCGGTGGCGGGTAAGGTTTGCGAGAGAGTACCTAGAGTAACACAGGCAGGACATTGCACCGGGATTCCACACTTATTCGAGGCCAAAAAACCGGTAAGCTAATGATCGTCTGCTTGCCTCCCCCAATCAAGTACCTAGTTTGCATCATGCGGGTCTCATCCTGAATACAAAATGCTTATTTTATTCCCCGCCGCTCTCGTCACAGGGCTTCGTTACCAGGCAGCTTGTGCAACTCTGACTGGCGGCCGTTGCACGTCTACGATGAGGCGGTCACCATGAGGGAGTGAGATCAAGGAAAAAAGCGTTGACTAAGAATGGCCCGCAGACTAATCTGCACTTTAGATCGAGTAGCCGGTTTCTCTGACTCAGTTAACTAGTGCACACCGAGCAGCTCTCAATAGACATACTACCTAAGCACTGCACTCGTATACCTACCAAGGCACTTACTTTCATGACCGTTGTAAGATTTAGCACGGAGGTACCGTCTAGAGTAGTATTGAAACTAAGCTGACAAAACTGTGGCAATTCAGCTACTGTACTGATCGTTTGCCCAGCTTTTGCTGGACCTCCTTTCGGCTCGGCCTTTCGGCGCTCGCGTAACTAGTGTCTGATAAGAATAGCGTAACAACTAGTAGCGGCGAAGGCTCGCTATTCGGTTGTCTACGTAGTAGCTGGCCGCTAATGGATATGTCAATCGCCAACAATACCGCCCAGTGAGGAGCAGAGCGCTGCTGTGGGGGTGGGTGTTAGCGGCTATGGGGATGGGTCCCAGGTCTGCCGAATCAACTTTGCGCATACCTACCAAGTCAGGTACTTACCTATATAGGTTGTTAGTTACACAGCGCTAGGCCGGACCAAACTGTCGGATCAGTACTGCGCAGGGCGGCGCAGTTCTGTTTTATGTTCTATATTCACAATTGTTGAAGGGGGGCAGATATGTGAAGACAACACGGAGGTAACCTAGGTTCGAATTTACCAACAAACTCAAACTCTATAATGCGATATAAGGAGGCGGGGTAGCTTTGAACCAATGCTTCCCACTCCGTGTTGTCCCGTCAACTGAAACCGCCTCGAGGCAGTGCGATCTATAATGAGCTCTACTTCAACTTGGGCTCGCTATGTAATATCTCTGTAGAACAACCATGGGAGCCGGACTACGAAAGTTGACACAGGCTCTGTGAAGCTCAAATTCGGGCCTGTATTCGCTTTCCTCTCCGAGTCGACATTCTGTCTGCGGACTTACGCGGACAGTTTCGGCTTCAGAAGCCGATCTATGGCGAAGCCTAGAGCAATTACCAATGGTAAGATTATGTACGTGTTAGCAACCATAGTTGCAATGCTTCATGGCACAGCCGATTCCATTACCCCCAGATCCGCCTGTTAATGCAATGGGATATTCCCGCCGTAACGCCGTATGAATGTGACCTATAGTCCGGGATGTTGCAAGTACCGCCGTGATACTTTAGTAGCCCGGTTTGCCTGGCATTGGCGGTAAGCCGTGACCAGTACTCATTGGGGGTAGATGGTTGTGGCAAAATATTTTGCCGTTACTGCTTTTCATGCAATCCTTCTTCGAGGCATCGATATACTTGACGGGGTCATCGTAACTCTCGAGCTGGCAGCATTCCACGTTCTTCATCCACCGGTTGGTAATCACATCATTCATTGTGATACGTCTCTTTGGATCGGGGTGTAACATGTTCAGTAGCAGACGACGGAGTCCAATCGGTTTGACGAAGTACTCGAAAGGTGCCAATTTAGGATAAGACTCTTTCCCATCATCGGGTTTCGCCGCATTCTTTGCATCGGCTTTCTGCCAGCCGGAAACCAGATCGTTGTAATATTTCTGGGACGGACTGGTGAGCCCTGCCTCGGCCTTCTCCCATAGATTGGCATTGAAAATGAGGTAGACCATCACAACGGCAGAGCTCCATACATCCAGCGCTCGAGGATCGTAATCGTCCTTTTTGCTGAGAACCTCAGGTGCGATATAAGGCAGGCTGCCACAAATCCCTGGCTTGCAAAATCGCACCTCACCCATAGCAACACCGCATTGACCCCCTGCCTCCCTCAAACCAGGATGTATTCCAGAGAAGACTTCCGAGACGCCGAAATCGGTAATCTTCAATTTGCTGTCCTTTGTGATGAGAAGATTCTCCAACTTGATATCGCGGTGTGCAATACCGTTTTTGTGAAGATAGTTGATACCCTGGCAAAGCTGCTTGAATATGCACGTTCGATCGCCATCGCGGCCCTCTTCTTTCAAATATTTTTTTGATACGAGACTGAAGAGGTCGCCTTCGGAGCAGTATTCCATCACATGGTTCCAGCGTCCATGGTTGGTGCATAATCGTATAGTCTCGATGACGTTTGGATGGTGTAAACTCTTTGCTATGCTGTACTCCGATTTGATCTTCTTCTCGTAGTCCTCAAGCGACTCGTTCGAGGATTTGGGCCGGAACTCTTTCACAGCGTAGAGTTCGCCAGGACTGCCCTTACGCACCATGAGGGTGACCTTGGAAGTAGCACCTTTACCTAGGTGCTTGCCATGTCGCCCAAGTTTAGACTGGTACTCATACTCTTTTAGCAGCTCAGCGACATCGACGGTAAAGTCGTCGGGAAGGCTTAAGCTCAGTCTTCTAGCCTTCATGCCTGTCCCTGCATCCGGTGGGATGGCCCACGGCTGGCGCGTCAAATGCTCAGGGTGGGGATTCTTCTTGCGTTCCAGGCTTCTCGTTCGGCGAGGCGTGTGGTTCTTAGCGGTGCCGCCAACAAAATTCACTCTCTGGCGGAGCGAAAGTCCCGTAAGAGCCCTGTGCTTTTTCGCATTATTCTCTAAGAAATCCCGCGAGGTAGGCATTTGGGAGGCATTAGTTTTGACTTTAGAGACATTGGCCATTTCGAGGGGAGAACCGGGCGACGGTGGAGTATTAGATCTGGTTGTTGCTACCGAACGGTGGAAAGAAAATCGGCGACTGTTACGGTTGCCATTAATTCCACCAACAGCTGCCAGGTTGGTTTCAGATGTGCCAGTACTGTAACTGGGCTCTTTAGATGCTGGCGCTGTAGGAGCCGCACTAGCTGTGCCATTTTCTTCTATATGGTGATTGCTACGCCTGAATAATGACGACATGGCCCGGGACAAGGCAGACGAGGAACGTCTTGCAATAGGTCGGTACGTAGACGGGGTAGACGGGATCTGTTCTGGAGAGGTAACAACCTTTTTGGTTGGCGTTAAAGAATCCTCTGTTGCTATTGCATGTGGCGTTGCTTGTAAGTGGCCCTTGGTGGTCTGGCTCAAAGGAACATCTGGATGCTCTGGGATGCCTGAAGATGTCTCAGCAAGACTAGTTGGGACTGAGTCACGGTGGTATAAATCCTGACTGTCACAAAAGCGGAAATCTCGTGATTGGCGGCCGCTGACTGGCGTAACAGGATCGTTGGGGAGAGATTCACTGCACGTTTCCTCGTCGCATTCCTCGGGAATTGGAGTGGTCAAATCTGTAGGGTGCCGACGCAGTGAGTCTATTGGGGTCTGCAGAGAACTACAACAGGACGAGGAATCTGTGGAGGAATGCGAAGGAGAGGAGGACAGTTCTGGAGGAGGGATAATTAGACCAATGGAGAGGTCGAGTATTAAACGATTGAGGTCGGATATACCTGAGCGAGCTGTCTTGGACGAAGACGGAATGGGCCGCGGGGCCGAGGTGGCGGATGGCGAGGGCGCTGCTGAATTACTGGGAACGGTGGCCGGCGTGGCCGCAGGGAGGACGGCGGAGGTGGTAGCAGTATTGGTAGCAATAGAAGACATAGGTGTGGAGGAGTTGGTGGCAGTGATAGGTGACGGTTTTGTAGGCCGGGCAAAAGAGTGGCTAGGATGCGCGTTGGCGTCAGACTTGGGCTCGGCGCTGGAGCTAGAACTGGAACTGGAACTGGAGGTGGGATTGCGGACGGCAGCCGATGCTGGCGAAGAGCAGGATCGCGCGGGCGCTGATGATGATGACATCGCTAACACCGGCCGGCTCGTGAGCACTTGCGCTTGTGGGGCCATGGTCGCGTTGTCTGGATGCTGGATGCCCTGAAAACCTGTGTCCCATGCGTTGTAATGTCGGCGTTCGCTCCTTGCTTGTTGCGGGTGCCAGGGCCAGCTGGCTGAGGTTCAGTGAATGAAGCCCTGCGACACCTACGGGGCCAGCAGACTCATAGGCTGGGGACGGTTGGCCTGGGGGAGATCACCGTGCTGTCACGGGGCATTGACAGGCCGCAGTGCAGTGCAGGGCAGGGCAGGGCTGGGCTGGACAAAGAACGAACCGAGCACCCCGAGCTAGATGGACGGCAAAGCAAAGAAAGACCCTCCAAAATTAAATCAGAGGACCTTGAGGAGCAAATCGATCGGGACTTGCAAAAATTTGAAGGAACGGGAAAGGGGCGTGTTATGAATAGTCAGTCGTGCGTACGGAGTACACTGAGTGATATAATGACCCAATCCCCCCTTCTGCGTTCTCGCAACAAGCACGCGGATGGGGTTAGAAACAGCGGCCTTCGAGCCCTAATGCACGCTGCAAATATGCAGGGAACAGCGCTTATGGGGCAAATGTAGCAAACCAGTACAGGTGATAAGTTACATAACACCCCCTGCTGCGCTTGGGATGGGCCTTCACTACACCGATCCACTGCAACGAGGTAACGTTGAAGGAATGGGGCCTGGGGAGAGGGTGGGATGGGCACGTAGGGGGCCCCGGTTAGCGCTTGTGTCAATGTGCGCTAGGGGTTGTAGTCCCTGTAATATGTGTCTGCGCGACCTATTGGACAAGCCAATGATATCTCTGGACTTCAAGAGCACTGGATCAAATTCCCGCAAAGTCCCTTGTCCTTTCCAACACGGGGATGACGTATCTGGTTCGAGTAGGCGCACCCAGCAGGATGCAGGATGAAGGAGTGGCTCTGTAGAGTATAACGGGGAAGAATGGTTTGAGAGCTAACAAACAAAAGCCGGGGCATTCGGACAAATATATAGGCTGGTGAGTTGCTTGCTCATTTAGAGTTCAGACACCGGACCGAGGACTGGCTGGTGAGAGCGCAAACAATCCCGTTGAGTTCAAGATAAGATTACCACAACTGAATTATAATAGAAGGGTAACTCATTATAGGAGTGACGGGAAACAAAGGAGAGATGATGAGCACAGTTTTTTCTCTCGGACTGAGGCGGGAGCACCGAGAACTTAAAGAATGCAATGTTAACAGTCTTGGCTGATTCTTCTTCGAAGATTCGATGCAGCCGAGTGTCGTAGACCCCCTGGGTATTCACAGTCAAGGAGTGTTGCACAGCTGAGGACCAAGAGGAGGTCGACATGATGGGGTCTGGCGATCTACATTGCCCAGATGCCAAGGCAGGCAAAGACGGAAAAATATGTTGAAAGATTGGTGGTTGTCATAAAACGACAGCCACTTGTACCAACCAGTAGACAATAGATGCTCGGCATACATACACGTACTGCGTTGTACATGCATACATGTGTAGACAATCTCGAGACGGGGTATGCCTTCGATCCTAAGGTGCTGGGGCTTCCTCGAACACCGAAGTACAGCAGTCCGGGGTAAGCCTAGTACCTACCTACCGACCCTGATCTGTGTGAGGTCATCTCGACATGATGTCTGAGTTTACAAGCGGCTGGTATACGCTATGGATGCCAGTTGAACGACGTGAATAAAAGGGCGAGCTTGTCAGTTGTAGCTTCGAAATATCTACCTACCTAACATAACTAAATCTGACATTCGGCAGTCTCAACATCTAAGATCGCGAATGCTTGGTATCTTCACTATGTCCTCTTCCAGAAACGGTTTAAACCGTAGAAAGCTTAGCCGTTTCCACCTTGTAGATCAATCGATGAAGATACAGCAGCGAGACTTAGATCGACACCAATCATTATTTGGCTATGGAATTATGAATCACATGATATTGAGTGGATGGCCAGCCACGACGGGATTGCCAAGGTTGGCCAAGCGTTGAACCAGAGTAACAAACGGTACCTATGAAAAGTGTACTTCATACTCAACATAATGACAGCTTTTTCGAACCAAGTCTATGTACACAAACCGAGTGTTCTAAAGACGGAATTGAAACAACAAGACAGTTATGCGACGCCTAGCATAATGCTTAAAGTATTTGAGTAGGTAGCCTGCCGCACGGGGAGCGTCAACGCCGATGTCCGTTTCCGCCATCGCACTCCGATAGTTTCCTAGGTAATAACCTTGGAAGTGTTCAAAAGGTCATACCTCGCTCTCGACTTGATAGATGAATAGTAATACCGTGTGAGTATGCCTAGAAACTACAATGAGTGAATGGTACAGAGTACTACTGTATTTATCCCTCGCCAAGGGTCCTAGGCGAGTTAAGACTAGATAATTGATATTGCAAACGCTCGCACGGTGATGTGAATCTAGTCTACGCTACTCTTCGTTGGAAAGGTCGCCAGTCATCTAGCACTATAATCTATTTCAAAGCATAGCCCGCAGGAGCTAGCAATGAGGATATCTTGAGGTTGTAAGTAAATACCGCAACTTGCCGTTAAGGGACTAACCGACTTCGATGCCTGGTAACTCTGGGGATAGTTGTGGGGTCTGCAAGTGCAACATAGTAGCGGAATCCTCATTTATATCTTTCTGTCTCTACTTATTTGGGTAGATTTTAGGGGGCTTTCATGACAGGACTGGTCGAGCATGGTCTACTTTACATAGTACGCAATAGTGAATAAACGACGGGTTTCGCGGCGCGGAAAAGATTAACTAGTAGATAGGCCAAGCATTAAGTCTCCCCAAGAGATATTAAGTCACGACGAATACGGTACTCTAGTACCATCTTAATGAAGGATGGGAGTCTCGGCGCTGACTTGTCGTACCAAATATGTAATTGCAGTCGTTGTCCCAAGAAGCGCCACCGACAAAGCCGAGGGATCGGCCGACATTAAAGACCCAGTAAAGAAGTCGAGGGTTCTTAGAGCCGCTTGGCAAGGCGCACAATGATTGAGGAATGGCTTGTTGCTGCGCAGCCATAGCGTGCACCTTGTCTACCTAACTAGAATAGTCAATTCGGGTCCATCCCGCCAGCAGATTCCGTTCGCTGGTACCTCCGTCTAAGCAATTGATGCGGAAACAATGACATAGATACATGCAAAACACATGTCTACGATATTTAGACGGCCCATTCAGGACCGAGACAGAGGTGGGCATGCGGCATCAGCAGGATGCTGATGTGTCAGTCACTAAACTATTTCACAGTAGACTATACCTGCTTAAATCGTGGGGGTCTCTTGCTCTGCCATTCACTCTTGCGTGACGACGACACATAAAGATTTCTACCTAGGTAGGTAGTGATACACGGAGATTGATCGTTCGTGGTTAATTGGCAAGCAAGGTATCTTATTCTTCAACAGATCTGGTCCTTCCCTTCCGTTCCCACCACTCATCACAGAGAATTTGTCACTTTGACCATTGGCATCCTTGGCAGGTTGTTTGTGGAGAGCACTGTACTATATTTCTTTATAGCGACCATCTCTCATTGGCACATATATGAACAACAGCTTCCGGGCATCTAGACTAGTCTTTACTCGACTTAGAAGGCTTACAAAGTGGCTGATCTCAACAATTAAAACCAACATGTCTGTCGCTATTATTATCACAAGTTTAAGGTCACCATCTTTCGGTATGTGGTGGTGCGGACGAACTGTAGTCCTTTTCGTATCTACTCTACTCTAGCATGTAAGTGGCGTCTACTCGTTTAGGCACCGGTATCGCCAAGATAGGCAATCCGTCTTGAGTTTGTCTAAGATACTTAACACTGCAAAGTCAAAAGCGCGACAAGACAGCGAGCAAATTTTCGAGCATCTCAGGTTGGTCATCTCACTTGGACATGCAATTGTCCAATAGGTACTAGAGGAAAGCCGCAGCACGCCTTGTTCCACGGCACGGCACGAGATTGATGGTTCTCTTAGGATTCCCTTTCTTTCTTCTGCCATAGTGGTTAGTTCTTCATAGGTTACACACCACTAAGACCATGATATGTAAACCCGTCTTGGCCAGCGTAAGAGAGGCTAGACAATAGGCAGAATCATGGGGTTGTCACCCGTCTCAGATACCACGATTCGATGGCCAATTTGTCGGTGCGATTGTTCTAATGACATCGTGGTGACATCGTGGACTCTGATCACTACGCTAACAACTGCCAGCCTGCTGAACTTCTATGCTGAGGCTCTTGGCTCTTGGCTAGACAAAGATCGGCAAGTGGGCATATTCCTAAATCAGTAACAGCACGAATTAGCGGTCTGTTGTAAGTCGAAGTGCCCCGACTATTATTAAAGTATAATTGAATGCGCTACTCATTGCAAACATGGTATCATCTCGGTGCGATTTTTGTTACTCGGTAGGCTGGTGGGCAACATCGGCGGTGCTTGTTATTCCCACACGATAATCTAGGATATATTTGGAAGCAATTCCAAATGGGCCGGGATTTGCCATGTTGGCATTGGGACTTGGACAAATAGGGACCATTGCAGCTTCACTCCCAGCAATGCTAGCTCAACTAAGTAGAACCGTCACCAATACCTATACCATGGTCTAGGGCGACCACCCCTTTTCCTGTAACGGATTGCCAACGTAGCCCTTCATTTGGACGTGCCATGCATGTGTTTGCTGCTTCGGTAGCGGGAAACGTCAATTGGCTATAAGCTAGGTGAGTTTGCATCACGTTGACACCACAGCTAGCCCTGTATGTCAGCCCTGAAACCCTCAAGTCATCACGAAAAGTGGCGGTGTATAAGCTTCTAGAAAGGAGGGCAAATGCATGCAATGAATATGTACCTCACTTATGTGGCTTGCAGGATAAACGACACAAATTTCTTCCGGTGAGCGATGGGTCCAGACTCCAGGTGCCGTGTAAATCTAAAGCAGCGGTGCCGTCGCTCTATGACAGACACCCCGACCGACAGGGCGTTATTTGCTGACGGTAACAGCCTCTCCAGGTTTTCTTCCCCACGTTTAACCCCCAGAGAAAACCCCTCCCCTGTCCTCACCGTCGTGTGCGGTCGTGTGCCCTCTTACCCTACGCCCCCTTACCGCATCCGTCCCATAATATCCCTCATCAAGCTGGGTCAATTATGTTGTGTTTCGTGCTCACGCGACCGCAACAAACATGATGTGCAATTTGCACGCCGAAGTAAGCTACTCAGAGACCGAAGCGCCCACGGCAAGGGGCTGCACCCACCTTATCCCGCACGCCGCAGCCAAGCCGGGTGACCCCCGATGGGCAGGGGAAAAAGACTTCGTGTCGATGTATCAGGAGTTACTTAAGCCGATCTTTTCGAGTACACAACCTGAACGATGCCGATGTTTGTACTCGATACAGACCCTGAGCAGCGACATGCTACAGCAAATCTACGGTATGGTTTTCATATCACCGGTCACGGCTATGCCCAGGCTGGAACAATCCGCCATAACCAGGATGTAGCCTCAGCGAATGTAGCTCAGCGAATGATGTGCTTAGCGATTACACTGGCGAGCTGTTGCAGCTGTGGCTTCCCTTATCCTGCACATGAAAATACCTCACTCGAATGGCGCCCTTCGTGTTCATGTACGTGTAAGTCCGCACGGCGTACAGCACTGTACACGTCACATTCCCAAAGGCCGCGATCTATATCGAAACCACGCCGAAGCACAATTTGCTAGAGAACTCAGTCATCATACCAGTTGTTACGTTTCGACAGCTTTCTCGTATACCACGTAGGTCATTGACCAGTGTTGCAAGTTTCACTGCCGTCCCTGCCAAGCCGATGATGCGCGGATCTGATCTCTTGGTATTTGCGAGGCATGCCTATCACGAGTTACACGTCGGTCCGACAACAGCACTTGGCAATTCTGATGGAAAACAAAGGAGACGGCACGCAGACCTTGGCATTTCGAAAGCGAGACAGGAGAAACAGTTGAAAATGCTTTGACCCGTTTCGGAGGGTGCACTACCGGCAGACGCCAATGTTTCGTTTGGACGCCGTCCGTCTGACCCGAAGACTCTTGGCTGGTTTCGCTTCGGGCATCGGGTACAAATAACAATACCTTCTTGATCGAGCCTCGCAGCACTCTTGGTTACAAAACAGCGAGTACTGATCTCAATTGCTGCTTTTGTCGATTGCTTTCGCGGCGAATTGCCAATTGTAGGGCACCGCCCACTCACTGTAACGTTTCTCATGTTCCTCATGCCTTGTCTCGGCTCTTTCCAAGTTCATGAACTCGCTGCTCACAATGTGGAAGGGGAGTTACAGGGTAGGCCCCTGTGCCGAGACGGCTACTAAGCCTGCCAAGAAGGTGGCGGCCGCGCGACAGGCAATCCGGGGAATATTGCCAAGCTGCAATGATTCTGGCTGGATTGAAGATGACACCACTTTGATCGACCACAAGGACCAAGGACATAGTTCCTTTTATTGTGTTCCAGTTCGTCAGCTGTGACCCTCCTTCGGCGATATCTATATCCTTCAATTCGACGCTGTACAACCATGCTACCCTACAGCTGTGACGCAATCTTGACGATCCTCACTCGACAAAGAAGGCACGTTAACTGTAGGACTTCAATGGGACGTTGGTCCTTACTGATAAGCTGACGTTGAATAGTGTTTAAAATAGAAACTATTCGGCACAGCCCGAAACGCGCGTTATTTAACTATCTGAGTATTGTCATTGGTGCGCTGTGTATCGAACATGATACATTCAGCCTGGCGTGAAGCTGACCACGGGCGATTTGTTTCATATCGCTTTTCAGAGCAAATTGTACAAGCCTGCTACAGATCATAACTTCCAGAAGAACGTGAGCCGTACCACCACGCTTGGCTCGGTTGCAGAAGTTTCCCGACCACAAGCGAACTTTGTACAATTTGGCCCAACTATGTACATCTCGAGAAGCACAGCATTTAGACATGTGTCCTGCGCCTGCCATTGGGGGTTCCAGCGACCACTGCCCTGTGCGTCTTATATCGGACAGACGATATTAATTAAAGTCTTACTAATGCAGCGCTTCCCGGGATAGTTATTTAGCAAGTATCGCGTAGCATACGATAAGCTAATGTTGTAAGATCTACCCTGGCACATTCATGATACCACCCAGCCAAAGGCGATATAACAGCCTCTCTAGTACCATTATGAATCCGCAGCATCATTCCTAGAACCCTTATAGTCCTATCGCTTTACATTGATGTATAAAGATATTAATTTCTGGTACTTTAAGAATCCTCCGTTAAACACCAATGGGATCGACCGGCCAATGAGCCCTACAGATGGCAGCACATGATCGTCATCTGCGAATAGTTATCTTGCAACTTACGCAGACCGCTTGACCTAAGACTCTTGTTAATTCAAAACTACTTTAGAGAGTTGAATGTACATGTGCCTAGGCGTTTAATACAAATACATAGCATTCACCGGTCTCAATCTGCATTTCAACCCAACATCGGCATCTTGCAGCTAAATAGACCAACCAGCTAATAGCACAGCACGGCTTGATATTGCACCTTAGTAATGCTGGAGGCCTTGATCTTAGTTGAGGATATTTCACTCTCCTTATACAACGGATCGTTCCTTCTCTCTCTGCTTTGAACGGATAGATGGCGTTGCATGGAGAATCGAACGGTCATAACAAACGTGAGCTGCCAAGCATCGTCCAGTGATTGTATACATTCAGTACCCTATACATATAATTAATGGTAAGCGAACTAGGGACTTCACAATCTTGGAACATGTAGTGTAGGTTCTCTGAAGCCATCCAGCGCTCTTATCAGCCGGGTACGTCCCTTTGATACTGATACCCAACCCTCCGGGGCGCAGGTCGCTTGGCGGCGCCAGTTGTGCGAATGGCTGCAACTCCTTCTAACCCCACTGAGCAAAACATGATGTTGTGGACGGCTCTGATACACCACAACGTAGTAATGCTAGCGTGACTTGGCTGATCACTGAGAAGTCGCGAGATAAGGTACACGAGAACTTGGCACCGAGATCGACATCTCAATGGATAACTTAAATGTTAAATAGATTGTTACTGTACCAAATGAACAAGCAGAACCTTGGCTCTAGGGTTTCGAAGAGATGGTATAATGCTACTGCATATCACTTAGGCGCGGTGGATTTTCATATTCAATGCCAGGTTCGTCGAAACAGGCGCCAACCTACGGAAGTTCCGCCTGTAATCCCAATGACCTCTCGTTATAGTCTCTTATCAATTACGCGTTACGTTCGGATCTAATATGTGTGGGATCGTTGAATGCCTTGTCACTGTTTTCCTTAAGAAATATATTCGCGTGAGACTTTACACCCTGCCTAGTGCGTCCGGCTTGGCTCAATGTGAAGCAGATAGCACAGGAGGATTGTAGTACTATTGCGTACTTTTCCCACTCCTAGAGAGACCGATATATGCCGCACACGGGTGCCAAGGGACCTAGGGTACAGGAGTCTGGAATTCAGAAGCGTGGTTGTGTTTGATAGATTTCCTTCCCCGTATTAGTTCAATACATTGTGTTTCAGTCCAACTAGATACCGATCCGTATACCGTCGCCCGCGATAACCGTGTCCATTATTTGTTTGCTGAGATATACTATCTCGAATTATAGTACTCATTGATGTATATCATAGATAAGCTTCCTCGTCTCGTTGTTCACGTTTAAGAGATATGAAATGCCTCATGTGGTGAGTGGGATGCGTCATATTCTCAGATCATCAACCTACATCCCACGTTCTCTAAAGCAACGTAGTGATGCGGTTGACTGTATTTGGTAAGTATAAGCGGTGTACTCATTTGCATTACCCCTGATGTCTTCCTTTTCACTAATCTCTTCGGGGTCGCTTCTCGAATGTCTTACAAAGCGTCGATCAAATTTCTTTGAAGGGGCTATTGCTCGCTTTTCTTGTGGAAGTACCAACTTTTTAATGTTATACCCGCCTACTTGTAGTGGTGGAATGACCGCGTTTCGAATTCTGGGCTCACAAGGTACAGAGTGAGTATTCCAATTTGTAGCTTAACGTCGAAATTAGCTGTCATGTCTCCCAAATATTCCAGGGTCCAAACTAGATTTATCCATATTTATGTCTTCGGTAATTCTTTGAGCTTTGGCGTTCCCTTGAGTACTTAGATAAAACGTAAACAAGAGTGATGTATGATCCTCTAACCTACATGAGCGACTTATCCTCAGATGAGACTGCGTTGGGCCAAGGAGCATCTCGAAGTTCATGTGGACGAACACCAGTTCAGCCGTTGCCAGGCCGCGCCTCAAGTCAGACTCCATTTGGCTAGGGAGTATCTCGAACCTGTTCAAGGAGCAGTACGTTGTATTGTGTTACGTAATCCCTTTTTACCCCGGCCCGAAGAAATCGTTCAGAGTATTAAATATAATAGTGATAATTCATGAGTGGTAGCAGGTTTAGTAGCTAGAACAGAACTTATTATCCCTAATTTTCAGAACTGTTAAGGCATGAACTATATGTAGAACATTATGTATTCCGTTTGCTCAAGTGCATCTTAGCCCCTTCTCGTCCTAGCGGCCTTAATACGACTCAGTCTTCTCACTTACGTACATGTGTACATTCTGCTGATCATACCGACTACAAGGTTGGGATTGTCTTGTAAAGCCTGGGCGAATGCATCTTAATTTCCGACCAAGTTAAGGAACAGTCTGGCCGTGTTGTACTCATCACTGGACAAGGGTAAGCAATCGTAAAAACAGCGATTATGATATTTATTAACTAGTATGTAATTAGATCATATCCCTAATAGCGGCGACGTAGGCCCGTTGTTTGTGATATATGCCCTGTCACTCGAGATGCTCCAATTTACAAAGCTATGGCGACCGGCTGGCCATACCCAAGTATGACTTTCCTCAACGAAGATGTAGTCAAACTCTACAGGAAGGTCGAAGGAAACAATAATGCCACGTATGAGGTGATGGGCATTATCAAGATCCGGATCGTACTCGTGTCTACCGAAAAGTTGCTCCCTAGAATCGCAGTTAGCGCGAAGGCCCGTACTTCTGTTAAGGGCAGACGTTCCCGCGGTTTCGCTCAAATACGCTGTTCTTTGTACTTTAATGATGGGAATTTATTCCTTCTTTTCATTTGCGCCGTAGACCCAAATACGGACTCAGGGCCACAGATGCTAATGAATTCAAAAAAGCCAAGGACTCTTACGGAACTGTCACCTAGTTGAGGGGATTCCACACGCAGAGGAGGGACTTTCATGACCTCTGTGAAGGAATTTCGGAGCTTGGATGATGTAAGCATATGCACGCCCTCGCTGTCCCTCCTTTGCACTACTATTTGCGATGTCTATTTATCAAATCGAAGTGATGCGGTATATTGTAATTTCTATGGCCCCTTAGTATATGACGAGGGCTGTAGTTTAGGGTATAGGCGTCAGTCCCTAAGCATTAGAAACCATGGTTCTTGACTCTAGTCGAACAGAATCCGGCCGAATAATTCATGAGCAGCACAGCACCTTCAAGCATGGCAATAAGGCTGTACTAATAGACGGCCAGAGATAGTTTAGCTGATTATGAAGAAAACATACAGCATGCTATTTTATGAATAAACTAGCTGCGGCCTGTCTCTAGGCACTAGCTTCCGACAAAATTGCCGGTTGGTGAAGGTACCGCTCAGCCGCCGAAGATGCGCTATTATTCTATGAGACCGTAGGCTATCCTTCAATTTGTCGTTATTAATACCTCTCAATGAAACAAACGCCCAGCAAGATTTTCCCAGTTCTCAATCGCACAGAGATCGTGTCTACATCATCCGATTCGCGCTGCAAGAATGATAAGGGGTGAGTAGCAGCACAAATACCTTAAGCAATCTATTTGCGAACTTTCAATGCTATAGGTGACAGCGTGGCCGTATGGTTCAAAGATATAAAAAAATAAGTCTTCACAACTGGGCTAGAAGAGCTGCTGGGGGATAATCAAGCCTCGAAGATATTCAGTAATGAGTTAAGACGCAAATTGGCTCCGTAGGGCAATCGATACAATTATACACTGCAGATATTCTCGTTCATTATCGTATGGTACCGTCCAGAATATGTCGTTGTTGGGGCTGTTACAACACTTGCCTTCATTCCTCGTAGCCAATTATCACGGATCGGCTTAAAGCTATAAGCAGTTATGAACTATGGGCAGAGTCCGTTCTCAGATCTCATTACGGTATTACACCTAGAATCTTACCGGTGCTCTATCAAATTGGGCACCTACGATAGGCACTCGACGATTTATATTTGTACGTCCCGTAGTTTCTTATGATACCTCCTAACCGGCCTAGTATATAATTATCGAATTTCTATGCTTCTGGATATAGCGCCAGCCGCACAGCGTCCTTGACTTCATTCTTGTTAGTCTTAAAGAGATAGCTGTCACACGGACTAGCCTGCCACGCCCTGATTCAAGACATACAGGCTAGGAGGCCGTATCTATTGGTCTATAAGTCTCACGAAACTAGAGGAGCGTGCGAAGAAGGCCCCGAACAAGTGAGGGGATAGAGAACACCTGAAAGCATGAAAATAAATAGAGGGCAAGGGACGAGGTTACATCGCTTGAAAAAGAAGGAAACCAAGGACCCTTTAGAGCCCTAGAGAATTATTAGTTGAATATGAACCCTTGTTCCAAGCCATCAGGCATACAATGCGACCATAAATTGATTCATGTATATTAAATCCAGATTAGCAGAGTCTGACAAAGTCCGGAAGACCCAGTCCACCTGCTCATTGCGGGCAGAGATATAATTGGAAACTAACGACAGAGATAATAAAAAAATCCTCCACATCAGCTTTGCTATGTAGAGTTGAATGAGCCATTAACGACCGTATCGCAAAAAGGAAGATGAAAGCATGAAGTGGCGAAGCTAGGTGGAAACAGTCAGAACTCACGAGCGCGAAGTATTCAAGGCCATACATACGACTTCTTGGCCCGAGATAGCCGAACAGAAATTGTATATGCTCTGCCCATGCCACAAGACGCGCAACACCTGAAATTGCACAACATAGGGCTTTCTGTATAATTATAGCCTAGATTGGCCCATAGAAGTGTTTCAAAAACTTTTGGGCAAGAAAAAGTGTCCAAGACATGCCTTAGGTTGGGCACTAATGGGAGGGACGTTCTGACAGCCCGCTTTCTAGTTGTCACTCAAGGCTTCGGAGAAATGCCACAGACACTAGTTCTTCTGCCGCAACCAATGGTTGGCCGGTCTTGGGAACCAAATCTCAACGAACTACATTTGATTATCTAGGTATTTGAATAGGTTGTAATTGAGCCACGACTCCGGGTTAATAATCAGTACTTCAGCAACACGTGCCCTCATCTCAGATTTTAGCTATAGACGATTCAAGCTCTTGCCGCCATTATTATACCGCCTCCTTACTCCCTCATGAGAACTACAAAGTCATATACGGCGTTCTGCTGACTTTGGCCGATTCAATTAAGTATCTTCAGAGATTTTGGAGAAGTCTAGAAGCGATATATCTAGCTAGGATCATGTGCTGGCAATTTGAGGCGAAGATGCGTGAGGCATAATCTTGCACCTACCCGCCCCTTGAGTTGATGATATAAACACACATAGCAAGCACTTTCGTAGGTAAGTTGAGAATAAGGAGTGTACAGGCTTGATAAACAGAGGTAGCTGATGACTGATTGATTCGATGTTATTTCTAGCGAAAAGTTGCAAGGATTCAGTGCACGATGACATCATCCCGTAAGACAACGGAGGGGCAATACCACATATCCGGCAGTTGAGCTTTACAACCAATAACAATAAATTAAGAGTATGTTTATTCATACCTATTTTGCCCCTGTCCAGGCTTTCGCAGATTGATGAAGAGCCAGACCTTTGCGGGGAGATCCCCGATAGAGGGCCATGCGAAGCGCGAGATAGTTGGCGCTATAACGAAACGGTCGTAGCGCCAGTATAGGCGCGTCCGAAGCGGCTACCGCAGGGTCTAGACTGTCTCGGGGGGTTAGTCTAGGTCTACCTAGGGAGGTAACTCGGGTCAGGCGGTCTACCTAATGAGACAGATTCAACAACAACTTATTTCGTACATACTCGTTCTTCTCACCTATTCAGCGTCATTGTGGCAGCCCAGTCTACGGCCGAAACGTCAATTCCTTCGTAGAACTAGCCCATTTCTCTCTTTCAATAGTTTTCTGCCAGTTTAAGGAGCTGGCCTAGATCAATCGGGCGCAATGACGACGCGGTATAGGGTGGAATGTGAGTCTCCTGTAGCTCTCCGCTGCCGTTACAATCATCCTGTCATGTCGGTAGCCTAACCACCGTCGTACAGATGCCCTCAAGACACATAGGCGAGATCAGTTCATAGGTACTTCCAGCTTACTTACTCCGTCTCCTTGTCCCTTCCATATACAGGACATACCTCTTCGCAATCTCAATCGTGCCTGTACCCAACAACCCAACCCGCCCGGGCATGCTTATAAGCTTTGGGCTGCATGAGACGGCGGGATACGACAGCCCGGGGGCCGGAGACTCAGACGTTCCAGTTATGTCGTATCTGCGCTCCATGACCATGCAACGCGACCAGAAAATTAACCCGGCCCTCAGGGTACTTTCAATGGTTTCTTGCTTGCACGTGATGGGGTCTTACTAACACGATATCAGAATGGATCAAGGGGTTGTTGGCAGTTCCCTTCGTGCTTTACTCTCAGCCGACCGGTGTGTTCGAAGCCAATGGCGGCAACGTCACTCAGATGTCAGAGGAGGCGCACAGGCGTTATGCCGAGATCATGAGGGATGTTGAGGTTATGATCGACGACCACAGTGCGCTTTGCTCTTCCCCCTTCTTGGCGCGATCAAATGGCTTACATACCCACAGTCGCACACCAAGCACACAAAATTCCGTCCAAATTGAAGCTTCTTGTTCCTCCAATAGGCAACTTCTTCACAAGGCTACCTTTGGAGGCGGCATTTAAATTCCAAGATCGCAAACGTTACATCTCATCACGACGATTCGTCTCACCGTCATTCAATGATGTCCGCCTCATCTTGAACTCGGCGCAGCTGATGGCTGTGACCACGCACGGTACTCTGCAGCTCGCGACCTTTGATGGAGATGTCACACTCTACGATGATGGCCAGAGCCTGGAGCCTGGCAGCCCAATCATATCACGTATGATCGATCTGCTACTCAAAAACGTCAAGATCGGCATCGTTACTGCTGCAGGGTACACCACTGCCGACCGATACTATGCACGGCTCCATGGGCTATTAGACGCCATCGCCCAGTCGACCGCACTCACGCCCCAGCAGAGACAAAACATTGTCATCATGGGCGGAGAGGCTAATTACTTATTCGAATTCAGTCCAACTTCCCCTCACCTACTGGCATCCGTCCCGCAGGAGCGTTGGCTTACGGCCGAGATGGCCACTTGGTCTGACGCGAGCATCAAGGCTTTGTTAGATGTTGCCGAGGCTGCGCTACGCGATTGCGTCAAGACTATGAAACTCCCTGCTACCCTCATGCGCAAGGACCGGGCTGTCGGAATCATCCCTAGTGACCCTAATGTGCGCATCCCGCGTGAGTCGCTCGAAGAGACGGTACTCGTGGCACAGAAGACTCTCGAACTTAGTGTTGGCGGTTCTGATCGCAACAACCAAGTCGTACCATTCTGTGCATTTAACGGAGGCCGAGACGTATTTGTTGACATCGGTGACAAAAGCTGGGGTGTGGCCGTGTGCCAAGAGTGGTTTGGGGGAAAGAATGGCGGCCGGCCAATGTCGATTAGACCAGAGGAGACACTCCACGTTGGAGATCAGTTCCTCAGTGCTGGGAGCAACGATTTCAAAGCACGGAGCGTAGCCACCACCGCCTGGATTGCCAGCCCTGCAGAAACCGTCGATCTCTTAGACGAGCTGGCGGGCTTTATGACGAAGAAGCTGAGTTAGCGTGCTATTAATAATGCGTAACTTTTCGGGGAAGTTTTAAGGGATACACTGAGTGGTAGGACCTCACAAAGGATTATTATCGAGCATAATAGCACTGGACAGATTGGGTGACGTAGTAGAGGGATCAAAAATCGTGTTTGCCCATAACAGATACTTTAACTTAAAATAATTGAGAGACAAGATATCCATACCTGCTAACATGGAGCCGAAGTTGAAAGCTGGTATTATTGGTATGAGCGGTTGAACGATTGAACTATGAGGTATCTGCTTATTATAAGCTTCATCGTTCTCACTCCCTATTGGGATTCTCCATTAGAAAGCTCTAAGCACAATACTCATGAAACAAGATGACTTATATCGCGACATAATCGTTCTGTAATATACACCCTGTAGCACGGAGCCAGGATCTGATATGATAGAAGTGAACAATTTTCCAATGCCGCCTTTGGCCTTGCTCAGAAGTCTCATAGTTCTAACATTGGAATTATTAAGTCCTTGGTAGACTCTAAACGCTCTGAGTATCCTCACTTAAATGATCTATACAAGTTCTCTAATAGAGATGCTAAATAAATGTCGGCTTTTGAAAAAGTAACGTGAATCTTAGGATCGGAGGAGGCATAGGCTACCCAAGATTTGAGGGTGTGAGATTCGCTCTGATGCCCTGTGACTACGGCTAGCACAGCGTCACAGGAAGTCATACAAGCATCAAAGAGACGTACAAAAGTGATTTAGAGGACTATAGAGATAAGTATTATAGCGTAGAACTTATGTAATCAGTTCTCAGGCCTCAAAATCCAGCTAGTAGCTCCAATTACGACCCGATAGCCTGACTTTAGTCACCGCCTCTCGCCTATACCCATGCGGAGTATTAAGACTAATGCGAATGAAATCTTATACAAGCACTATGCGGCTAAGGAGGCTCCACGGTGGTAGTATTAGTGAACATGTGAGTTCGGGAATATTAAGCATCTGCTAAACAGGGGTGCCTACCTTGGTAGATAATTGGTGCTGATGCACTGCATGTGATTTGCCCCCTGCTCAATATTTTACGCGGTCACCTATATCAAAGGATATAACCTCGTGGGCTCACATACTGAGGTCAGTGCTTCATGTATGAGTTAAGGAGGTATGAGTTAAGGAGGTATGACCGGTGCACTATATTTGGAAAGGCACACTGCATACGACCTACCTACTATATAACCACTTCTAGAACATACACTATATCTAGGCATCCCTTATCAATATAAATAGTATTCGTACCCTCCCGTGTTTTGTATATCTGATAGTACGATTACATGGCATGATAGTCGTGCCTCAGACTCTTAAATGGAACTGCATGGGATACCGATTTCGTCTTAATCCCGCTTACACGCGGGTTAACTACGAAATTAGCGAGGCGAATCTATGTTGGCCGACATCGGCGTCGTCAAACCGGTAATTTCACGCAGCTAAGGATATTGAAGTATAGCTCGACAAGTGCTATTTAGCGTTTCATTTAGGAGAAGCTTAATACTACAGGCTTAAGCCTATGTAGTCTCACCGTAGAAGGGGACTGCAAGCAAAATATTCGTGAGGAAGTCGTGACTACCTAGGTACTTAACACAGTGATATATAAGAAGATGCTACTTAGTAGCGAAGCCGTTAATATTATCTGACCACCACAACAGCACCCGTATAAGTTATAAGCATATATCTATCTAGGTGTTTTAAAAACGATTACGATACCACTTCTGTGGCATGTATATAACCAGGACCAGCCTATAAAAGTGATTCAGACCCCTTTACGAAACAATGATGGTCTTCATCTACCCCATTAATTGAGTCCTCTACGAGATTCCGACAATAATCAACATAAAGATGAATCTATACCATGTTTAGAACAAACCCTTCTTTGTTATCCATGGCTGCCTTAAACTACGAAAATGCCTGCGCCAATAAACCGGGCTCTAATAGACGTTTTGGTCCGCTTCATCACTAGGATTTCGGCTTGCACCGGCTAGGGCTCGCGTGCCGGGATGTCGGGTTATTGAACGTCCGTTCTATGTAAGAGGTATGCTAACCGCGTAGTGTCACGTTTATATCCCCTGCCTATTATGAAGTAGGGATTGACTGAAAGAGGGAGGGCTGCTGTGCTATCTATTATATTTGATGAAAACTCAAAAGAGGGGAATAAACGTAAATTTATTAAAGCTGCTAGAGTCTATCACTTCTTGTCAGGATCTCGTATATGGGGGTACGTATAGACTCTTGTTGTTGCGCGAAGGGCCTAATAGCCTTCGTGGGCTAATCTCCTGCTATATACATACATCTTCTTTGTTCTGGTACTAGTATCGTGACACTTCCAATTTTGGGTCGCTGAAGGCAGCTTGTCCTGTAATAATGGTAACGCAGAATCACAACTTGTAATATCTATACCGGGGCTATGAGATTCCAAACAACTTCCGGGGAGGAAAGTAGCTACATAGTTTCAATCATGACAACTTAGGGGTTGAGAGTCCAACTTAGTACTAACTTTGCAAGGATTGAGGGTGCTCATGAATTCATACGTGAAGTGGTCTGCGCACATGTTTGTTGATAATTGATCCATTCTGTACAAATAAACGTGTTGAATACGGGGATTTTCATATTAGAGAGGTGAGATTGGACGTTTAATGGGATGCCCATCACGGGAGCTTCTTTTGGCGAGGGGGGAGAGAGGGTCAGCTAAAATCCCCTAGGATGAGCTTCTGCAAACCTAGGAGAGATTGTGTTCGTATTTTTGGACCTTGGTATTCGTTTGCCAGCATCAGTCTTATCGGCGGGCCTGCATTCCTGGCTATGGTTTGCAATAAGATTCGCGAGCGAGTACTGGCTATTCTCTATATAGCGTCGAGATGAAGTTAGATGAAATCTGCCCTTATCTAATATTGACCCGCGCCTCAGGCTAAAGAGGCTCAATAAGCGATAGCCTTCCTTGCTGGGTCGAGAATAAAGCAGATTGGCCCTTAAGCGAAGCGATTAGGGGGGGTAGAGAGCCAATTACGAAGCACCATATTCCCTTGGCATCCGGAAGAGGCAACTATTGGGCCCCTGTCGCTAAGGCATCGTGATACGGATTATCCGCTTGACAATATATCATATATAGTACTCTCCTGGCTAGAACGCAGCAAGATGGCAAGAATTGATGTTGCCTATGTTGTGCTCTTCGTATCTTCTGTTGCATTCGGCCGAATCTCACCTCAGGAGATTTTAACGGAATAGCTCCCGAGCATCATAAGATTAGGCTGGCTTTTCATGCAAGCCTGATGTCTGGACTGCCTTCTTCCAGATCTAGGCCTAATGTTGTGGGTATTTTTGGATGACGCTCACTCAGATAGTATAGAAGAGTATATTTCCAGGTCCGCGTTAGGCAAAAGAGGAAGCCAGCGCTAGTGCGGAGAAAGACTTATTATCATAACAATATGTCTTAACATCACATTAGCCTACTACTCAAGGTGATATCATACGGGGTCTGCTTTTGTTTCGCGTGGAGCAGTTATCGACTTCTCGCCTAATACACGAAATGGCCAACGTGTTGAGATTTTTTTATTGACGAAGCCCGAGGGTAAGGCTGTTCCAAAAATAGCTGGCAAGACCTGGTATGCCTGTGCTGGGAGCTGCACGATACTATACGGACCTGCATGGCAAGCCTCCGGGAATGCAAGCAGCCCGCAATATAGACACACGCGTGCTGGTTCGTATCGTGTATGCTCGGATTACGCTCGGATTGGCACATTATTCGACGGAAAGAGGAGAATGGCGGGCGGAACTTCATCGTCCTGCTCAGGAGAATCTATCAGTAGAGCTGAGGTTAGCTACTGACAGAAATGGGGATATATAAACATCAACCCTGTGTCCCTAGAATTATCCATATTTTGTTTGCCAGACCGCAGATCACCTTCTACTCCGCTGACGATCTTCTTCGACGATCTTGTGAGTACCATTACAACAATCCCTGTATGATGATTGCTGATCGACAACGCGCATAGTATATTATACCAAGCTACGATGAAATTCTTTCTCGCTACCGTGGCTGCGGCCCTAGCCAGGTAAGGCTTCCAGCACTCCGCACTCTATGAGTTGTAGAGCTTGGACTCAAACCGTCGATAGCCTGACTCTGGCCGCCGACCCTGTCGCTGACGCCGTCGTCAACGTTGCCGATGATGAACCTACGTTCATTGAAACTGTCGGAACGCTGACCCGGTTCCCACCACCACCACCACCCACCCGAACGTCAACGACGACGTCGTCGTCGACAACCTTCATTATCACCATCACCACTCTGCCGATTACCACTGCGCCGCCTGTGAAACCAACGTCGGCCCCCCTGCCATGCCCCACCGTCACCCTCACTACACGACCCAGCGGCTGCGAGCCTATCCGATGCCCGATCCCCGGTTGCACCTACGATAGGGACATGGTTGTACCCTGCGGATGTACTATGAAGACCTTGCTCTGGGTCGAGGGATGCCAGACTGCTTGCCCCGAGGGCTGCGCTACGAGGACCAACACCTTGACCCAGCTTTGCGGTACCGCCACTCCGGCGTTAGCTGAGCCTACTGTGGTTTAAGGACCTTACCGTGCTTGTGGTAAGGAATTATTAGAGGATGAGAGGGCGGACGTGGGTTTCTTGTATGATTTTGAATTGGACAAGACGAGCAGTTAATTTCAAATGGTTGCCTGAAGGCAAAGTTTTCGGTCATATTTATGCAACCTCATTTGACTAGTATTATCGTGCATATAGTCTTCTGACTTAAGTGCTTTATCATATTTGAGTATGATGCAATCCGGTTGTCTATTCTTATTGTTGCTACCAACCTAGCTACACTTCACATTCTAGATGTCCCCTTCCTTCAGAGCGAAGTGAGGCACTAGACCAGACTTTTGTCCCTTGAGAAGGATGTTTGCGAGTTTAAAGAGCAACCAAGGAAATGTGCGTACCTTAGCGGATACACCAGAGTCAGTAGCTGGGAAATTGGTTCATAACTTTGGCAATCAGGCAAAGCAGGGTGGCCCGATGTGGTTATTTTGACACGGCTTATTAGACATGAAGAGACAGTAACGGCGTTCAGCATCTAGCATGGGAAATTATACAATTGAAATATCCTGTATTTTGTGAAAACATTAATGCGAGATGGCTCACGATAATTACACCATAGAATTGTCTCCCGTGCACACGTTTCAGTCTCTACCTAGGTATTCGTGAAAGTAATACGCCTTCGTCTCTCACTGAAGGCCCCTGCCGTGATAGTAGTCATAGTAAGCGACATAAACTTCGCGCATAGCTTTCAGAACTTAGAGTTTCCTCAAGCTAATCGACATCGTGGGCTATGCCCACAGCTGCATAGGTACCTAAGGTAGTTGTATTTACGCCTCCTTCCCTGCTTTATAGAAAGACCAGGTCCAGCTTTCAACCCAATTTGGCAAGCCTATTGAGGTAGGTACCTAGGTAGTCCATGTGGCACGACAGGATCCGGTCTATGACGTTGCAGGAGGCTAAACATCGTCGCTCTTGCCTCTTTAACGAGGGTCAAGACGTAAAAAAAGCAGCAAGAACCACAATGGGCAAGTATGATGTCGAGAGGAAAGGGAAGCGACGCCCCACCCGGACTAGACATGGCTTTTCTTCATCTCGAGTTCCCAGAATCTCCTCCTCTTCTCTGTTCCTCTCCCAACTTCCACCATTGCCCACTTCACATCCCCATCCGTTCTGCCACTTCACGATGGATTCGCGCCCCTGTTCTTGAATTTCCATTGGCTGTGCCCCTAACGTTGACACTTTACTAATTCGCAACAGAGATACATCCGCCATACTACACAAGCCAATGGCATGTCAAGGCTCTTGACTACATTCCCATGGTCTTGAGCCGTGATATAGCAATGGTAGAATAAGTTTCCTTTAAATTAGCAGACTGTCTTATCAACAGCAAGTCTAGGCTGAAGGGGGAAGGACAATTTAATACTAGGTGTATCAAGAAATAGAGCACTTAGGCAGGTAGACAAGAACATCCCGTAACGTACTTGGTGATTAATATTGAACATAGTAGGCATGGGTTATCGTGGAACGAAACAATGTGGAGTCATCGAGACCGACTAGATAGCATGGGGAAAAGAAAGAGCGTGGTGGATTGGTGACGATTCGTCTGTCACTGCCTTAATAGAGAGGCACATGGATGCCAGGAACCTCGGTGCTCAAGAAGTCGAGCCCAGGTAGTGTACCTCTAACAGTGCTACGAGGAGTCGGTGTCGCGTTCTCCTCGGATTTGGTGCCATGCCGGATATTAGGTATATCCTGTTTTTGCTCAGACTCCACACACGAAACGTGCCTAGTGTTCATCAAGGTTATCGTCAAAGGCTACCTGGTAATA
Organism: Xylaria longipes; assembly: GCA_025201785.1. Taxonomy (NCBI): domain Eukaryota; kingdom Fungi; phylum Ascomycota; class Sordariomycetes; order Xylariales; family Xylariaceae; genus Xylaria; species Xylaria longipes. Next base: position 40,986 of record MU619729.1, read on the forward strand.
GATGATTCGAAACGTCTATGGGATCTACGACTAGAACGGCCTACCTTTTGGAATAGACGGCTTTCTCCCTCATGATAGTCTGCCACGCTCTCACATGTACTTATCAGTTTGCGCCTTGGCCGCTGATAGTTTTCATGACGAATCTGGGCCATTCTTTCTCGCCGATGGAGAGCGAAGATAACATGTCACGAGGCACCCGAAATCGCACAATGAAGAGCATTGTATATATAGCCAAAGTAGCCCACGAAGGTGGGTTTCGAAATCTCCGTGTAACAAAAAGTGTTCATAGCCTACCTAAAGTACCGTACAGGATTCTCGACAATATGCTAGACCACATTACTTTCATGCCTAATAAATAGCTACTTACCTATACAAGACCTTCAAGCCCACTCGGGTATAAGATTGCCTACATCGAGCATGGCTGTAAGACTATCCTGAAAGCTTGCCGTATCTAGTAACGAATACACCCGAAATCCGTTCAAAGCCCGATTTTTGAGGTCGGTGATAACTCCGCTAACTATGCGAGCAATATCTCCGTACTAGTAGTGTACAGTGTCTTATATTCAGCAGTTGAATTAATCGTTCAATCACTACTTCTCACGCTTATCAATCGACCAGGATGTGATTGATCTATGGCGACATTCTCGGTATTGTATAATTATTCACGCTGACAAATTACGTAACTGCCCCTGACCGAGGAGGATTCCGCGCTAATTAGAGGCATCTTCAAGCACATATATAGATGAATATATATATATATATATATATATATAGTTCGTTAGTATTGTTGTTGTTTTTTCAAAGAGTCCATGTAATAATATCCTGTCGTCTTCATAGGTAGGTACTTAGACCACATCGCGAGCCGCAGCGGATATCTACAAGATGCGGTCTCCGCCCGTTTCCGCGCATCATGTCTTATGTCTTACGATGCTCTCGGGCATCTTCACTCATGCGTCGGCGGACTATACAACCTCGGTCCCAAGCGTGACTGTCAAGAACGGGACCATCCACGGCCGCCACCTCGCGGAAGCCTGGGACCAGGACCTCTTCCTCGGGATCCCCTACGCCCAACCGCCCACGGGCCCTCTGCGCTTCAAATGGCCCCAGCCACTGAACGAGTCCTTCGAGACGCCGCTGGATGCGTCGGCCTATGGGTACAGCTGCTACCAAGCTTCGACGGTCCTCGATCTTTCCGAGGACTGTCTGACGCTCAATGGTACGTCTCGTCTCCCAACTCTCGAGTAAATAAGTACTTACTTGCTGATACGTGCCAGTGGTCCGACCTCACGGCGTCAACGCCGCGGAGAAACTCCCCGTCCTGGTGTGGATATACGGCGGCGGTCTGTTCGCCGGATCGAGCGCCGATCCGCAATACAACCTATCCGGCATCGTGCGCGTGTCGCAGGAATCACAGCAGCAGCCCATCATCGCCGTGTCACTCAACTACCGGGTAAACGTCTTCGGCTTCTTCCAGTCGCCCGAGGTCCTCGCGGAGGGCAGCGCGAACGCCGGGTTGCTCGACCAGCGGCTGGCGCTCGCGTGGATCAGGGAGAACATCGCCGCGTTCGGGGGCGATCCGGAGAGGGTCACGGTCTGGGGCGAGTCCGCGGGCGCGCAGTCGATTGCGCTGCATCTGCACTCCTTCGGCGGCCGCGACCACGGCCTGTTCCAATCCGCGATCCTCGAGTCCGGCAGTGCCATCGGCGTGGCGCTGCAGCCTTTGCCGTACTATGAGACGCCGGTCGACGACCTGGCCCGCACGGTGGGCTGTGCCGACGCCGCGGATCGGCTGGCCTGTCTTCGCGCTGTTCCCGCTGCTGAAATCTTCGCGGCGCGAGGCAGCATTTATTGGTATCCGCTCGTGGATGGGTACGTTATCCTCATCATGATCTTGGGAGAGATTTCAATTACGGATGTGATATCTAATGCATATAAACAGGGACTTCCTCACAGATTATCCTTCCGTCTTGGCGGGAGCCGGTTCATCCATCAAGGTGCCTCTCCTTCTCGGCAGTAACAACGATGAGGGCATCTCCTTCGGCCCAATTGGGTTCAACACTTCGGCCGATATCTACTACGGTCTATTATCGGACCCCGGCTACTCAGGTCTCGGCGGACTAGCATACCAGATCTCTCCTGCCTCCGCTCGGAAGCTGCTAGACCTCTATCCGAACGACCCTTCTCACGAACCGCCCTACGACATCACGAACGCCACCGTATTCCCCCAAAACGGGCTCCAATGGCGCCGGTCCTGCGCCATCTACGGCGACATCGTGATGATCGCGGGACGCCGGAAGCTCTGCGCCGAGTACGCGGCCGCCAACCAGTCCGTATACTCGTACCGCTTCGCGACGAGACCGTGGGATGCCGCCGAGGCAGACGGGGTGCAGCACTTCGTCAACGTGGCCTTCAGCTTCCAGAACATCACCGGCACGCTCGGCCCGCTGCCGCAGTTCCAGAGCCACAAGCAGATCAGCGCCGACATTGGCAAGGCGTACCTCAACTTCGTCCATCGGCATGATCCGAATGCGGACAAGAACGGCGTCCAGACCGGGCTGCCTTATTGGCCGAGATGGACGGCGACGAAGCCATCGAACATGGTACTTAATGCTACGCAGCCCCATCTTGAGACAGACAATTTCAGGGAGCGCGGTATTGCTTTTATTCAGTCTATTAGCAGAGAGCTTTTGGCATAACACAATGTACGGGCTGTGCACGTATTTCGAACTCTTCGTAGATAACACCTGGTCTTTCTTGTTTTAGAGATATTTTCGATGCCTGGCTTCATCGATACCTTGTATACCATGCTTCCATTGTCTAGACGATAGACTCCTAATTATGATATAAGACTGGTTATATAACGCTCTTACAATTTCCGGTTTGAACACAATCTTGAAACTCACAGATTATGCGTTCAAGATATAACAATTCGCTTGCACTTAAACTTTCGTCCAAGGGGCAGTAAGCTATTTTGAATTTTTAATGTTGTTTGCACGTTCTAGAATCTTATTACCCTTTCCTTCCACATCACCATCTGGTGTCATCACAACCTATACTTGCAATGGTTTGTTGCAATTTTGATATCGGGGTTTAGTACTCCTGGGTGCTTGATCATCCTATCGCCTTACATTTGACTCGATTCCTCCCTGTTCTCCCACTTTTTCTGACTCGCTCGTGATATGGATGATCGAATAACGTAACTAGGTAATGCTCTCGCAAACTCCATGAAGGCCGTGCCTACCTACCTATCTAAGCTACCCTATGCTATGCAGAGACGACAACCTGCGTCTCATTCGCTAAAGCCTCGAGAGCGAGGCGCCTTGCAATACCCAAAGGGAACAACTCGGTTTCAATTGCATTTGTTTTCATGTCAACACCTTGCACACTGTGGATAATAATAGACCTCCTAACAGAGTCTCGACAGCCGCGACCCTATTCTGCTCGTCCCCGCATACGGTGGTAGTTAATCCGCCGCCGGAGTTTTGAGCGATGCGACAACGGTTGCCTGAACCGGTGGTCGTTTCCCTACCTCACACCACCGTTAGGAGCGGCTGGTTGTGTTATTTGACTAGTTTGCGCGGCATTGGCAGCCATCTGGACAGCGGCCTGAGCGTTGGCCTCTGCTTGGTTAAAACAATGTTGTATGACGCTTTGCTCATCGGGGGAGAGATGTGAAGTCAAGCCGGAGTAGAATTGAGGGTTTTCTTGTTGCATTTCTGTTTCCCACAAGGTTAATAACAGCATCGGAACATGATTGATGAATTTGATGGAACTTACTCATTAGAGCGCCACGCAACAGCTGATAAGGCTCGATCTTGTCCAGCGGCGATTCCAAGAGCACACTATCCTCTCCCAACTCCTCGTCCGAGTCGTCGCGATACTGGTTTTCGATTTGAGAGAATTTTTGAGCTTCCTCATTAAGGAATTCGAGATATGCGGTGCTCTCATCCCGGCCATCGTTCTGGTCCTCTTCTGGGCCTTCAGTGGCCCAGTTGGTATCATCCTCGCCCCACTCCTCATCGTCCTCAACGTCGTAACTGCTCGGATCAAATGTGAAATCATCTTTTAGTGCTTCCTCGCGGTTCTTCATAGCGTGAGGCAAAGTTTTGAAGAGAGAGGTAATTCCCTGTAGGAGTCTCGGCCACCCAGTTGACACACTGGCGGGAATCTGATCGGGGTTGATGCTGAGTAGCGATACGATAGCGACAATGCAGAGCTTCTTGTCGTGAACGCGGCTAAAATGTTCCATGTTACCAAACCAGAGACTGAAAAACTTATTTGTCCAACCCTTAGTTTCGAGGACTGCCAGTGTCAGGACTGGGTTGTAATAAATCGCGTTGATCACCATTTCCATAAGATGAATCTTGTAAGACTTGACCTTCACTTCATGCCCGATGAGCACGGTCATGGCCATATTGATAAAGCCGGTGACAGACTGATCAATGTTGCCACGAAGACTCAACATCATAGCCTCAGCAAGCTTGCACGCACAGATTCGGTCGACACCACCGACTTTCTGGTCTTGGAACATGTCTGAGACCATGGAGTATAAAGCTGTTACATATTCGGGTTTCTGGACAAGTTGCGGTGCGCCGTATTGAACAAAGTTGTCGAGAGCAGGGAGCATGTCCTCCAAGTACAACTCAGCACCAGACTTGAAAGTCGCATGAATGAGCTCGAACGCTTGCCACATGGTTGGTGAGATGCCCTTGGCTGCGAAAGTACAACTGTCAATGATTTCAAACACTTCATTGTATAGATCTAGGCGAGAATGGTCAGTATGGCACGTGTGACAGCTTACATTGGTAGACTGGAGTGTAAACTTACCGTAGAGCTTGTTTTGCAGAGTGATCTGGATCACAGGCATTAGGACAGCTTCGATGTGTAGGAGCACATCTGGTGTGCTTTCTAGGGTGAGGATTAGGGTGCCGATGGTTTGAAGCACGCCCAAAGCTGTAATACTCTTATCATCCAAGTAGTCGCCGTAGTCTCCATCATCATCATTGCGACTCTCATTCTTGTCTAAAAGTTCACGTACAATCCTCAAATACGTATCCCGTAATTGTTCGCTGAGGGCAACTGCAAATGGGGTCAACTCGGTCGCGAACACCTCTACAAAGTCTTCCATAACGTTGGCAAGTGCATCAATATCGCATTCGTTAGCCAACTTTAGCAGCTGCTGCATGATAGTAGGGATGCTTTGCTGCATGCTGATGCGGATTGCGTCGTGTCTGATCAGGGGCTGTAAAGCCAAGGCTGCTGTGACTCTAACTGGAAGGTCTGTATCGGCCATACAATCGAGGATATGGCGGTATATGATGAGTAGATTGTTTTGGTCCTTGAAATTAAGTTGTTCGAACTTCTCGATTGTGTCACAAGCTCGGGCACGTAAGTAGCCTTGTGGGCTCTTGAAATCGGGGAAGACATATCGCACAAGGAAGTATTCGACTTGGTCGGCAATGGGACTCTTCTTGCCAAGCAGAACGGGTGCCAAAGTGCCGATCATCCTTAGGGCGCCTTCCTTTGCAATGTGATTCTTACTTCCATCAGGTGCTTGCTCGTATTCACTTACAACACTGTTGATGAACTGGAGTAATTCAAAAGTTTGCTTTCTTCGCACCTTAGTGAGGGTAACGAGAAAATTGGTGGCGGCCACGTCAGGTGCAGAGACCTCTTCATAGAAATTGAGTTTCCGGTGTAAATACTCCTCCGGTTCGTCCTCGAATTTCTCTACGTCGTCCTCGCTGAGGCACAGGACCGGAAAGACGAGATGTGTAACCAGATTGTTCAAGTGCGGTTTCATTAGGTTCCAAGTAGACTTGGGGCGACAGCATTCATCGAGGAAAACGAGGGTATAGGAGAGGCACGGCTTGCTCAACCAGGTTGTCTTGGAAACCCACTTCTCGATCTCCGATAGGTAGTGCTTCAAGATTTCGGGCGCGATTGTAGACTCGAAGTTCTTAGCGAATTTAGTCGTCTCGTCAGTCTTGGCTGTAAGACCCTGAGAGTTGCCGTGTCTGTTCGCTGTTAGCTCCGTTACCAGAATCGATAGCTTGAGACCGAGAGATGACTGACCTAATCCACAGCCTGTTGAGATTGAAATAGGCCCATTTCTTCGCCTTCCACCAATGGTGGCGCTCTCTGTCCTCAACACCCTCGGGCATGGCCGAGGCGGGTATAGCCTTGGAAACAGTCTGTAGGAAAATGGTACACCACCCGATATTCACTTCGTGCAGCCTTAAATGGCTACAAAGCTCAAGCTGCTAACCAGTCAGTGACCGGACTTGAAACGTTCGCCTCGTTCCCATATCCAAGCATCTTTCTGCTTTACCCGAGAAAACTCACCCATGTTGCATGTTTGTAGGCTTTGAGAGCGATATGAAGCATCTCTCCAGCCTCGTCGCTTTCTTGGTTTACCAATTCGTTGCAGACTTGCTGTAGCCGTGGGAAACTGGCCTCGATGATGTTGTCGAATTCACCCCTTTCATTATCCTGATTTCCCTTGAACCGATATGCGCGGCAGGTAACGAGCAAGCACTGCAGGCCAGCGAGGACCGATGGGGGGTCGTTGGCATGGAGAAGCCGCAGAGTAACATCCATAAAGCTGGGCCATTTCCCAGGGAAATCGAAGTGTAGGATACGCTGAATCAGCTGTAGCAGCTGTTGTCGAACTGGACCACGCGAGGAGGCAAGAATGGGGAGAATGCGGTCGCGAAAGCGTTGCTTTTCATCTTCAGCTATCAGGGTTTCTTCGGGGTAGTGGTCGCTCCTAGACCAGCCTCGATTCGTCCTGTTCTTGAGGTAGATAACGGCTGCAGAGAAGGTTAGATCGAGGGGCGAGCTGAGTTGGCTGGGACTCGGTGAGGGAGAGCGTACTCGACAATCGGACGGAGTCTTCGGACTCGGTGCTCAAAATGTCGAGGAGGACATCGGTGAAGCCTACATGTCCCTCGGCCTGGGCGTCGATGATGCTATATTAGTAAACAAAACACGCGGCAAGGCGGCTGGATGCTCGACCAATGCAGGGGCGCATCACGCAGGCGGCCACGATGGGACGGGGATCGGCACACATACCTGCTTGAGCTCGAGTTCGGCAGCCCGACGCACGTTGGCGTCGGGTGAGAGGGTGGCCAGGACGCGACTCCTGACGACGTTGGCATCCATGGTGGGCGGCCCAAGGGGAACGGGGCTGATACGGGGGGGAGCAGCTGGAATTCGGCGGGGGAGCGATGAGATGAACGGGCTAGAAACAAGCTGGCATCAAGCTGCACCCATCGACAGCATCGACTAGAGGGGAAGGGGGCGCGGACGGTTGTGGTTGTCGGTCGACAGTCGACGGTTGGCAAAATGGTGGCCGAGTTGAGTGTCAGGTCAGGTTGTGGATGTGCAAGCGGATAGTGGATAGGCCGGTACTCCTGAACATTCACGAGAGTGAGGGTTCAGCTAATGAAATGCAGTGCAAAATGCGTTGGGTTAGGTACCTAGCCCCGGCCTGGGAAGTGTCAGACAGCAGAGGACAGGCACCTGGAAAAAATTACCAGGGAAAAATAATAGGTGCAGCGCCGTGTCATTGTCCCAAGTACCTTAGTAGGGAATGGGGGCCATTCCCAGATGGGATGGAGGGGTACGTTGGTGTACGTGTAGGCCCTAGGTATCTAGGGCATGTACCTATCTTCCTCCCCTGGCCTCCACCTCCTGGGCCTGTTAGGTTGTTAGCCGGTTACTTCAGCACTACACTACACCCAATACCCGCCCCTGACGTCGTAGATCCAGCAGCGACCTTGTGTAGCTGCGTAGGTAATCGAAGCACACACGTGCAATTTTTTCCCGAGGTCTGCACCCTTTTTATTGTACTAGGTAATTTAGGTATGTATCTATTAAATTGTATCTGCACTAGGAAGACCCTATCTATGCGCCCAAGAATTGGCCTTACTCATTCAGGACCCAGTGAAATGGGCGATGGCCAACTGGCGGACTGGCGGATGGGGCAAGTCTCGACAGGCCTGCTGTCAGCCAGGTGTGCCTGGTTGGGGGGGTGGTGGGATGTCGAGGCACCTCAGAGTTGCTTTAGGGAGGGGGAGGGGGAGGGGGGTATTTTCGACCTGTACTGTATTTACCGCCCAATCCTCTTCCGGCGCTTGCCTGTGGCGGATCCACTTTATCAGATGCATTTTCCCTCGAAAGCATGGCCATCTAAGTACCTATTATCTGCTAGCGTGGCAGGAATGGAATGCCGAATGGAGTTAGGTCTGCATGCCCCCGGAGCCCTCGTCCCTTACTCATCGGACCTATCATTTTCACTTGCAACGCACAATCTGAAGTAGATAAGCAGAAACTGAAGGATTCGACAGCAGTCGGGCGAGGGGACCTGGCTCCCGACTCTCCTATTAAACCTCGGGTCTCGTTAAAGGGTTGCGAACGAACGTGGCCGTGCCTCTCTGCTGCGTCTAGGATGGATGATTCGCAGCATTACATGAATAACCACGCGCAGCCGCAAAGGATGCTCCCGGTTTCACTCGCATGCGGAATGCGAATTTCGTTGGGAGCTGGATGCAGGGATCTATATCCAGCCATTCCCGACATGTCTTAATTTGTTCAAACCTGCAACCTTCCCTTCTACAGGTTCAAACGTACGTGGCTTGCGTAGTGGCCTGGGGAAGGATATACCTAGCTAGATAAATAGTTACCTTACCTTACCTTACCTTACCTACCTATTACGCCGCTACTTGGCTGACTGCCGCAACGCGTATGTTGTCCCAAATTGTTCACATGGAGCGCTTCTCTCCTGCCAGGCTGCAGTTTCGTCGAGGCCGCCACGTCCGTAGGTGGCACGGTATTAATCGTCTTTCTCTTTTTACGATATAATTGCACTAGACTTCAGGCTACTACTGGCCTAAGTATTCATTCTTGTCGCATCTCGCAAGCACACATTACTTCTACTAGTGAAATCGAAAGAGTTATCGTGAGTCTTGTTGTGAAACCTTACACGAGACGAGGGGTCGAGGTCAGTGTTCGAGTGTCTGTATTTCGAGGACATTACCCGCTAATTCATCCACCGCTTCTAATCTGCATTATACTTGTCCGATAAAGGAATGATTGTATTCTACATGATGTAAGGGTTCGCTACAACCGTCGTCGACCAAGCCCGTATCAACAAGTGAATGTGATGACATAGCCTATCGGATGTTGTAAAAGATAACGCAAAGGCAGAAATCATTTGTGCTTGGCCCAGACTATACGCCGTAATATGTACGATGGGAATAGATATTAGTCTACCAGACACTCAAGACTCCCAAACACGCGTGGGTCACGCATATAAGCCCAGACGATCGATCAATTAAGTATCAAGAGGGCGCAGACATAGCCCAGCATCCTAGCACTCCCCGAAGTGGTACATGATCGATAATACAATCCAATAGCTCATACAGACTCCCATTGACCTGCTGGGAGCCACTCATCGAGTATCCTTGGCGTATCACCGCGCGACCGAGACTCCCCATATCTAACATTACTGCCATCATATCCCAGCACAAGATTAATACCCGAATAAATTCATTGATAGAAATTAGGCGTCTTGTCCTTGCACGCCCCATTCAATCTCAAAACAAATTCTCTGACCTATCAGTGCATAGTTAGTGTCGCGAGAAATATCGTTCCAGTGGCCAGTGGAAGGAAATCCGGGTCGGGGTAAATGGTAATAAGGCAGTAAATTCCGTACGAAATGATACCAACAAGGTTAATATGAAATGTACAAACATGAACCAACCCGTAATTTTCCTGGAGATTCAAGGCTCAATGTTCCTCTGGCACCATTGAAACCTGAAATGGTCATCAAGAAACTGGAGGTTCGGAGATCCAGGGACAAGCGCCATGGTTTCGACTCAAGCACATAAGATCCAGACTTGAACGACAGCTGGCTGCGGCCTGTCGAGTCTCTCGAGTTGGTTCCCACGATGTGCATCTCAGTAGTCTTAGGGAGATTTCTATCCTAGCGGACTCCTTGGGACGGTGACCATGCCTTCAAGCAAACCCTAGGCATTAGGGATGATATCCGTATTGATTCCGAGGGAGCAAAGTAATTCGTCTTTATCTTTAGACCTAACCGTTTCAGTGAATAGGTTGTAGCCCAAGAAAAATCTGCTCCGCCTGACGGATGAAGGAGGCCATAGAAAGAAAAACTGAAACTTTGGCACTTAAAAGGAGATTGGTGACAAACTCTGCCTATGGCAGCCTAAGCGTTTGAATCACACCTTGGGCTCCGTTTAAGTCGTAAACTAGCGGTGCTCAGCAGTTTTGCACGGAAACTTCCAAGCCGGCTAGCGCTTCAAGAGGTAGATATTAATGGCCATTGTAATCCAGAGGTAGTCGTAGAGTTCATGCAGGGGTCTTAAATTCAGTGGCAGCCTCCATGGGATTCCTCGGAAGATCCAGTAACATAATCCGTGGGTTTAACGTGGCCGCCAGGTTTTCCAGTGTGAGCTATGTGTTAGTGAGCTGATTAGTTAAGAGAAATAAACGTCATCCACGGGGCAGTTGCCTAGGCGAAAGCATGTGTGAAATGTGAAACTCCTTCGCAGAGGTTGGCATATATATACAAGCCGTCGTCCATTACTCACCTCGCTGTCCGGATCGTATGCCCTGTCTATTAGCGTAACATCGTCCCAAATAACCCTCCCATATTCTCACCCGTAACCGGCAATGGACCAGAATCATCCCAGGAATGTAAAAACAGAACCCCCAACCTTGGGCTGGATCCGGACAGCTGAGGGGACGCGGCATCATCCACGTCACTAATCATGAGACAGATATTCTTTTCCTGAAAATAGGACCGGCAACCCGGAACCCTAGCCCCCACCCTTCACATGAGAGCCACCGTGGAAATATGATAAGTTGAATGGCCAGTCAAATGCACATGTCGTAGCAAGGTCCGTCCCAGGTAGTGCGCCGTGCCAGATGTGGGAAAAACAAATTCATGTGCGAAAAATCGTAAATAACGTGGCCCAATTGGTGAAATGGTGAAAAGTAGTTGTTCCAGTGTCATGATGTCCCGTGGCATTATTCAGCAAAGTTTGCAACTTGCAACTTTGAAGATTGGGGTATTATCTTTACTCAAATCCAAGTCTATCCTTTGGATAATAGATAACTCCGGAAGAGACCATGGCTGGTTATTGGATCCTTTCCTTGGGTATGAAACAAATGGATAATCTCACAAGGCAGGCAAAGATCCAAATCCGGAACTCCGAGGCTATGATTCTGGAATCAGATTACCGGCCGGTACGATGGCGTGGTCTCTCGACGTGACGTTCAACACTTTCCCGCTCGCCGCGGTTCCGCGATGATCCACTACTTGGCAGTTGAGTACTCTGTGATGATCCTGTACGTTTATGGGCGGGGGTGCTCTCATACTGTTGATCTGAAGCGGCACTGTAGGCGGCCGTGCCTGCTGGAGACGCTAAATAATCAGAATGAGCTGTCAAGTTAGAAGCCTCTGGTGTACGCACCACGTCCGTAAAACGGGTCCCCCGGCTGTACTGCTGGGGGATAGGGTGCACTAGCTGATGTCGCACTTGGTGGATAATTATAGGCATTCTGTCCTGCAAATGACTGTGTAGATGAAGGTCCTGCGGTTGCATAAGTAGCCCTGGCGGGTGCCATAGTACTAGTCACAGGTACTCTCTGATCTCTGGGGTCACCTCTCGGATCTCTGGCGGTTCCATAGGGATCATTGCCATACGGGTCTGGCTGAGACTGGGTGCCTGCACGCAAATTTGCACCCACAATATTATATGGGGGATCTTGGGGACTCTGGCCATATCCTGGGGATGCAACTGGGTGTCCGGTTCCATAGGGAGCCACATTGCCTGGAGGCGGCGCAAAATGGGCTGTATTGGCAGTGTAGCTCTGCTGGGGATACCCACCCTGCGACGCTGCATATTGTTGAGGATACGAGCTAGCGGCTCCTGTATAACCGGAGGAACCGGTTCCTGGATACCTAGGACCATTATCATAAGGGTCATTACCAGCAGTTCCAGAATACGGGGCTTCCGTCGGTCCGTAATACTGTCGCGACTGATGGATATCTGAGTTGCGATACTGGACTGGAGGGGTGTTAGAGGATCTGATAAGCACGCCGTTCGAGGCAATAGTACCTCCGCCGGCGTTATTCCGATTCGCCGACTGTTGCCGCCTTTCTTGATCCCACCGTGCAGAATCTGCCTTCAAGTCTTGGATCATTGCCTGCGGAACGCGTATTGTCAGCGCTTGGCCGGCGATGCCATCGGAAGGTAGCGACTCACTGAGGTCAAATTGCGGTATGCGTTGATGAAGTACCCTTGAATGATCTGGCCATTCTCGGGGTTCTGCAGGGCAAGTAAGTTAGAATGAGTCGACGGGAATAATGTCAGGGACGGTAGCACGACATGCCTCGTAGTTGCCCGGTCTAACTAGCGCATCGTTCCCGAGATAGCGACAGATATCGGCCGTGATGACTTCACGGTCTATGCCGTCTCTAGGTACGAAATATTCGTTTTGGCGAGTCTGCTGAGGCAGGCCGCTGCTGCCAGAAGCGGGGGGTCTGCGTGCCATATTGTCGTAGCGGAATACGGGGCTGTCCAACGGTCGACCGGTATTAGGGAAAATAGAAGAAAGAAAGAAGAATCCGGGTCGGCAGAAGAGACAGCAGGGCGGGGGGATTGGATGTAGAAAGGAAGAGAGAGATGCAAGAAGCGCGAGGGAGAGGGGCGGTGGAAGAGAGAAAAGGGCTTGGGGGGTTGGGCTGGGGACCGGGGCTTGCTGGCCGGATGATTGGCGGTAGTGGTGGTGGTGTGCGGTAGCGTCTGCTGTAGTGGGTGTGCAGGCGGCCTGGGCTGGTGATGGCGGTGGGCGGTTTGGCAATGTGGGTCGTTGAGGATGGGGTCCGCCTGCAACAGGACAGCAAAAGTAGCGGGAAACAGGCAGACAGGCAGACAGGCAGACAGGCAAGGAACAATATCCCCAAGTCCTACCCAATGCAGGACAGTTCCAGTACACTGTCCAGGTGCTTAAGTACTGTACTGGTAGGTATTATAGCTATATAGGCAGCTTGCACCTGTACCTGGCTATACCGTATATGCCAAGGTAGTGTGGACAACGTCCGGAGTCCAGGAGTCCAGTAGCGGAACAACGAGAGCCTAAACGGACAGTGCACAGTTACGCCACCTAAGGGGCTGGCCAAGGATCGCCGTGCGGGCAGACAGCTCCGAGGGCAAAATCCTTATAAGCGAGCGAGTGGCAAGGACTGCGAAATGTTTTTCGCACGTCGGACAAACACGTCAGGACGTAATGTCCTGGTAGATGATGATGGTGTGGTTTTGATGTGTAGTAGGTAATAATAACAGCGCAGCGGTAGGTGATGTGCATGCGATTAGGTACTGTTTCCGCGTCGTTCTATGTCGCCTGCGTCTTCCCTGAGTCGACAAGAGAGAGGCACAGGAACAGCAGTCCAGGCGGGCCTTCAGTCAGGTGAGATCCCAACGAGTCTCCCTATTCGAGCTAGAAATCCAATGACGAGTCGGTAGTGTGTGCCAAGCTGGCGGGGCAGTATCACTGTATCGGAGGTGTGCGTGGGAGCATCTGACTGGCCAGAGGGTGCCTGTATGCGAGGGCGATTGGTCGATGAGGGCCAATCGAGAGACCCCGGCGGACGAGGAGTAGCAGCGCAAAGACGGCCTGCAGATTGATGACTCCCGGCTTCTGTGGGTTGGTCGCAGCAGGCAATGCAGCGTAACGCAGGCGAGGACCGCCAACTGCACCTTACTAGGCTACCGAGACCTGACGCTGGACTGCCAGGAGCACAAGCTCTGGGCAGCAGCACTCTGTACAAGGCAATGTGTCGGCTGGCGATGGACAGATCCACACGGTTCAATGTTGGTCGTGAAAATACACCGTGGTACTGTGCGGCTGTACAGTGTTGAGACAAAAAACGAGGGTTGGGCAAAATGCCTGGCAAGTTGGGCTTGAAGATGGATCCTTGGGCGGTGGCAGTTTAGGGATTTAATCCACGTAGAATCGTGGCTGTAGTGAGATTTTCACCGTAGTTAAGACTGTGGCTAAACGAGGCGTCGTGGGTATGGATATGTCTGTTCCCCTTCCTGTTGACAGTCCGACGTCGTCTCCAAATCTTAAGTCTCTTTTTTCTGCTTGGATATCGATTACACTGATGCTTCTTACGAGCATGACCTGTTTCTGGCGAGGGAAGAATACACACAGTCCACGTGAATGATCTGGACTTTTTGTCTTCAAGAAGAAGTCGATGAGAGTACGTCGTCATATATATGACTGGATACGTCGATGGTGTTATGCGAGGTTCAGTGCTCGTCGGTGACGGAAATGGAAGACAAAACCACACTTCGTAGTCCGGCCTAACACCTCACTCTTTGATGCCTTTAGCTTTGATATATGTGATTGTTGTCTCAGCTGAGTATGGACGATCATATATCAAGAGAGAGCAAAAATGCGTTCAGCGACTGAGTGCGACTGTAGGAAGAAAGGAAGCAAGGGGCTTCTTATACGACAAATCCGACCATTTCCCTTCAACTCTCCTTACGAAGCCTCACATTCATGAGCGCCCCTAGTTATCTGATAACCATCTATCCACTAGAAAAGGAGATTGCAGGCGGCGTTGCTTCACTGGCACATTCTTTACTCCACTTGCTTACCATTTGTTGTCTGAGTAGCCCGTGACTGAGTGAACAAACGGACTGGAACCGTCCTCCGAAGACCCTCACATGTCACTCAACCCGCTTCCTCGAAGGCCACTCGCATAGCCAACATCCCAGACGGGCGAATAGGGGATGCATTCACAAATTGTCATCTATCGAGACTCATGCCCCGGGGTTCACAGAGTTTCTGTGCTTATGGGCCAAGAGCTAAATACGATGTTAACAACCCAGCCCCTCGGATTCATCACAAGTGAGTTACGCACGTCCATGGTCAGGTCGTAGAAGAATAAGAACAACCTATTAGGAGCCATGTGACGATGCACTGCTCGTTTTAATGACGAAGGACAAACATTGTACGAATCTGGAGTAGTGGTAAACTTCGTGTAAAGAAACGTCAATATGTAGATGACACTATAGAAAACACAACGCCGAGAGATTGTCCAGCATGCTGTGAATGGAAGTCATGGATTACCTTGCCAACTTCATTGATATCGGTATACTGTAGACAACAGGCAGATTGGGTTGGGTATCAATGCACAGGGGCCCAACCGTTCTCACTTCTAGCCGTATTCCACTTTTGGATGCCCAAGACCGAGCAGAGCCAATCATCAGCGAGCTTGCCCAGTACTTTTTGAAACCTGATGATATATTCGTGCTTACGTATAACAAAGCGGTAGAGAATTTCGACACATACGTACCGCCATACAGTGCTTCCCGTTACTGTCGGATTGCATGGAATTGGCTGTATTGGTGGCAAGAGGTAAGCGGGCCATTAGACACAAGATAAAGCCAGCGCCTCCAGCAGCCGGCCTCGGCTGCACCCGCACTAATAAGGCGATCTCATACGGCATAAGCATACCCATTCGTAGTACCTATAACCTTGTAGCCTGTAGATTGTAGGGTGCTTGCGAGACGTCTTGCCATGCACCTCGGAACTTGGGAACAAATCCCTATCTAGGCCTTCTTCTCCTTTCGGATTTTATATGCTCTGGTCATGATGTGCGAACCGCTCCTCACTATCGGCGCGTGACTGGCAGGTCCGTGCAGATTAACCCATCGGAGGGAATCGTTTGGCGCCGCAATCATGAACCAGACGCAACGCTGATGATTGCGCAACCCGTCTGCATACCGATCCCGCTAAAGGCCTCTCGACAGACCTTTTTGAATCTAAGCAATGACACTAGTTACTCGTCAATCAGGCGGTCATACTGGGTATCATCAGCGAAGCCAACTCTAAATCCCTTTGAGGCCCTGCTAGGTCATATTCAAGCATGGGGCTTGATCATGTCCTGACGCTAGAGCTGGCGAGGACAAAACAGGGACTCTCCGCCGCAGCCTTCCCCAGGGTATTGGCCTTGCCAATTCATACAACTAAAGACCTGTGCATTTCTGCGGAAGCTACTCCCAGGCAAATGGAGGTACCGCGTGTGGACCCGCCTACTAGGGGTGATGTATGCATGTGAACCACCTCGGGAGGTTGCCTTGCTATCCAAACTTCAACTTACTCTGCCCCTGCTCTAACTTCTTACCGCCGCCGCCCCCAGATGGTTTCTTACGAGACGTGATAGTCGTATTTCTTTGACCGCGTGGAACGGCAGGCTTGCTGCTAGCGAATGTCGACTTGCCACGTTCCTCGTCCTGGAGGTCTTTGGCCATGTGCCAATCATTATGGTGTTGCAATGCTTCGGCGCTTTCAAGCCCTGCATTGCAGCGCGAGCACATGTAATCGGTGATGGAGACTTGACGGCTGCGCGAGTCACTTACCCGTCGTTCCACATTCTCGTACGTATGGTCCAAGTCGACGGCTTCCTTTCCATCCTGCCCATCTTCCCCAGTCGATGTTTCCTTCTTAGGAAAGAAACGTTGGATCCCAGTACTTTCAAGGCGCATTTTCTTCTCTTGTGGTTCATGTGAAGTTAGATCAAGTGGGGAATCGCGCGATGTCACCCTCGATACTTCGTCGCCTTTGACTAGAAAAGTACTAATTCCCATGTTCCCAGTAATGCCATCTTCGAAGCCCCCGACGCTTAGGCTGAGATTTGCGCAGGGCCATACCCTGCCTTCACTGACTATTTGTGCCATCATATGTTTAGCGAGGTCAAATAGAATTATTTCTTGAAGGGTTTTGCCCTGCGGAATGCCATTCGACCGTGAGCGGGTCTGGCCTGCAGAGCGATGATGCAGATGAACTGTTTTAGGTCGACGTTTGTGCTCCAGAACCCCCTCTTCGACAAGGCGAGAGAATATGTCGGCGGCAAATATCCGAAGCCATTTCACAGCTTGCTCCATGCTAGTGATACTGGGCTGAAACGACTTAGCAGAAAGCATAGATTTGATTTGTGTTCGTGAAGTCACTTCACTCGAGTCAATTCCCCGAATCGTGTCGTAGAACCAGAGTCCCGTGTCGTCCCCAAGCTTGAGCTTGAGTTGTTCCACTGGAACATGCAGCATTTCCTCGATCGAGTCCGTATTGAACGCTAACTTGACCTGATCGCCAAGCTTTCCCCCAAGGTTTCGGATCTTAGTGAACTTCATGTCCGATAGGAATCGTCGAACGGCCCTATTACGTATAACCGTCTGTTGGTTGGGCTTCTTGTGACCAGAACCCAATTTACTGAGCATTTTATTACTCGCTATCCCAGCAGAGCAGGTATAGTGCAAGGTCCGCCGGATTTCAGCTCGGATATCCCGAACGATTTCAGATCCGATCAAGATGGCCACGTCGTCCCAATCAGGGTCGTCAACTTCAGTCTCGGCGTCGTCAAGGTCCACCAACACGTCAACCTGCCAATCTAGAGCAGTGATTGGAGGAAGAGGCAGTTTCTCCGTTGGGTCGTCGTAGGGAGGTGGGCCGTTCAGCTCTGAGAACCTCTGGAGTAATATCGAGTGAACCTGGGCAGACAGATCAATGAAAACCTCGTCTATGCTTGCTTTTTCAACCTTCTGCATGTTGGCCGGGAGACATTGCTTAATCTGAGCCAGAATCTTCCTCGACTGAAGCCTGTATGGATCTAGTGAGACCTTGTGGGTCCCAATATGAGAGGCTGCATCTTGATGATACGCCCACTTCTCGTCCCCCTCCTTCCACGTAGCAACGTGCTGAGCGATAAGATTCGGGCAAAGCTTCCTCGCTTCCGTCACAGTGCAATGTCGACCAATGCCGAACTCACGCGCCGGATAGTTGATGGCTATCAGCCCTTGCCTATCATAGTCAGGTTATTGACTTGAAACGAAACCGTGTTGGCTTGGATCAAACCATGACGTGGGTGACGAATGTAGGGCGGGAAATATGGAAAGGAACGGATATGAATGTCGGGTTCGGCAAATACCATTGCTGCACAGCTAGAGGCTGTTCCTTATCAATACCCAAACGCACCATCTCTACATGACACAAGACAGATTAGTCAAGAAATAAATTTTTGTAGCAACGCGGCCACATTAAAAACAGACGACGGGTAATGGACTTGATAAACAGCTCAACAATCAATAGCCGAAGCATCCATCATGGAACGTTTTATACATACCACACTGGGCGTAAAAGGCATCAAGATCAATATGAGTGATGACCCGCAAAGGAGAGGACGTTGAGTATGAAGCTAGCAGAGCCAGCTGGCGGTAGGTGAACCGCGATTTGCGACGCCCGGCGCCGTGGACGGGAGAGGACACCTGAAAGCCAGGAGATGGGGATGACATGTTGATAGTTGGAATGCCCGCCTTTGATTGGGTGTAAAAGTAGTCTTATGGTCATGTGATCACCACGACAAGTATAATCTCTCTGTGCTGCTGCGGATAAAATGCAAGCGATTCGAGGTGCAGGAACTGAGCGGGCTAGCGAGATACCGAGCTTCATGACGGCTCATGAAAACCAGGGCGGGGGGCATCAAGGCTGGCCACCCAAAGCCTTGTGGGGGGGGCTGATATCCACGAGAAGAGCTGGTTAATTTGACCAGAAAGTGAAACTCTAGTCGCCAGAATTCGAGGTCCCCAAGCACAGGAAAGTACCGGACGGCATTGCAATACAAGAATGTTAAAATGGCTTGGAAAAGCGGGAGACACAACTTCGATGCTACGAAAGGGGGTGCCGTGCACTGGAGTCACTGAGAAAAGGTGGATACTACTTTTGGAAGGTGGTACAAGCGCCCCCGGTAGTCCGATAGTACTAGTGTCATAGCGTATTTATGGACATAATGCGGCGTATCAATGTAAAAGAAAAGGGCCCGCTTGTGGGGCCCGAGTTGACAGCATCTCTCCTGAGGCTGAACCACGCCCGCCCGTCTTCTCCCATCACCCAAGCGTAAGTAGATCCCGTGAGTCTCATCGTTTTGCCTTTGTATTCTGTTTCACTTGCTTGTGTAGCCCTTTGCCACGCCGATAGGCGGCCATAAACGCTCGGTCTGGAGGCATGTCAGCTCCAGCTTAGACCGGTCTGGCGTTCGGGTTACCCATGAGCATCCTAAACACAACCAGTGAACAACCCTTTGAGTGTAACTCTATGCGAGTCAGACGCATTCCGAGGCGTTGCGTCGCTCGCTTCACGTTGATTTGTGTTTCCAAGTACCTGACTAGCTCGGCTTCTAGAAAATCGCCTCCGAGTGCTACGCGGCGTCAAAACTTGTGTCTGTAGCCAATAAGTGCTGACAAAGCTACCGCCAGAGCCTCACTTCAGCCCCCAAACTAACCCACAGTGTACCACGGACTAGATGTAATTAACTCCTTCTTCCATGGAGGTTGATCAAATTAGGGTCTTTCTGGTGTGACTTTGACCTATGTCATCTTGCCTCGACCCTTGACGATACACTCAAACTAATGAGCATGCGAGCATCGGGTATTAAATCTGCAGTTGCAGATTTATTAATTGCTTACTTGAGGTCAGCTCACCGGCGTTCATCCACACTCGTGGGCTCGGTGTCTCCGTCCTCCACATCTATCCCCCTTCCCATTCGCCGTCCATGGAGAACAGCAGTGTTATCAGTATTTTCCCCATGTTAGAGGAATCTTCTGCTTTGTAAAGCGATTGCGTAGCCCAAAATCGGTCCAATCAGAGGGCGACTCAGTATCCTCAGAGAGCCTTCTCTAGAATGTAAAAGAAGATGCCTTTTGGTTGGAGAAAGCTTATGTTGCCACAGTGGACACAAACATAGCCTGCTGCAATAGAAAGTGTAAAGCCGGAAGTAGAGGGAAGCCATCGACAAGCTGGCAACTTTTTTCGGATTTACTTTCTTCAACCCTACTACGAACTTTCTACTCCTGCTTCGCCTAGTTTCGAGGCTGTGAAATATAGGGCTCATGCCCTAGCTGAGAAACGCCCTATTGTTCAAGTTGATAGGCCTTCTTTCTAGGATAGCCTGATAAGAGCGTCCCACAATCTGGAGGAGCATTATAGGCTGCAGCCGATCCCTTTTGCTGGCTCCGTCAACTTACCCATGCCTACGTAACAGCAACGTATTGCCAAGAGAGTAAGATTGTTGGGACGACACATACATGAACTTCTAGAAGTCTCTCATGATTCGTTGGGTCTCAGTTCTGTTGCAGGGGTCTTCCGAATATGAGTTAAAGAGCCGCATTATCTCGGTGTTCGTTGTAGGGATCTGTCATCATGATTTCCTCGTGGCTTCCTAGTACGACATTCGCAGAGCGATGATTCCTTGGAAACTCCACCACAATGGTACGCATGAGGAGCCCGTCGTGTGACAAGACATTCCTTCGATACGCCTGCATAGCTTGTCTTAAAATATCCCGCATCCTTTGACCTGTTTAGTCTATCGGCTCCGAACGGCCCTGTGCCGACTAGAAAGAGAACTCGGCTGCGCCGTTTATTCCATCAAGATCTACTACTCTTGGAACTAACTATGGCCATGACATCACCAGATATCACTGCACAGAGACTTCTCGTGTCTTAATGACAACCGTCCTGCCTGAAACCTCAATGCCTGGGGCCATGTGCACAGGAAAGGGTCCACAGAATAACTTTTTGTGCTCCAGTAAATGCAATTCTTTCCATCAAGTATAGCCTTGCCAATTTTCAAAAGAATAATAAGAATTACGCCGAGAACTACGTCGTACTGTAATTTCACTAGTACTGAAACGAGGATACGTCCGTCACTGTAAATTAAGTGAAAGTTATAAGCGCTATACAAATTGATGATCTAGGTAAAATGAATCCAGAAGGTAACTTAAAGCAAATGTGCCATTGTACTATAGAAAGTTTATACAGCACTTGGATCCTTAGCAGAAGCTCACATTGGTGTTATCCCCAGGATCTGGTGTTGCTGATATACATTCAACTATTAGGTCTCCGGATATAGTGTTCACTATTTCTTGCAAGGCTAGGGGGATCCTACAAACACGTGTCCCGCCCTTTCCCCTTATCTAAACGATTGGCAACGAGTAGTTTTTCTTCATTAGAGCGGTGTGACTTGATCAAAACATCGTGTGTCAATGAATCTTGAATTCGGACTAGGAGTTGCTTTGCTTCCATTCGTCTTCCTCTTGCATGGTACTTGGGTATGCTGTAAGGACCTTCCTTTTACGTTGGAGCTGAGTCCCGACAGAAAGGAACACTAGTTATTTTTTCCCCCTAGGCAGCCAGTTGCGATGTGAAGGATCTAATATGGCTGCCTTGGGATGAAGTACCTGTAAACTCTGTAGTACACGATATGCATCCAGACAGAGAGTTGTTACTAAGAAGCCAAGATAACATTCTCTTGGGAAGGACAATTGGACTATTAAGCAGTCGTATCCATTACAGCTTGCGGGCAGTCCCCGTCGAATTACTTTTCCAGGTATTCCGGATCGGCCTGGTTCTCATTGATCCCATGCGTGGAGCAGCCCTGGTAACGGTGGCTTTCTCGACAAGCGCTCCGTGGCGGAAAAAATATCGTTCATCCCGCACATGCCATCGTCAGGTTTGCCGCAAGGGTAAATCCGGAGGACTCAAAAGTTGCCCACAGGGTTACACTTAGAGCTTTTGCCCCTGTCACCTCCTTACTCCTAATCACGTCAGGGCTAGGGATGCTGTTTAGACCGAATAGCTAACATGGAAATATTGAGGCTCTGCATCAAGGAAAATGTGAACACGGGTGGATTTTCGCGATCGGTACTCTTGATACCACAGGAAAATGACAACGGCGTTCCCGATCGCTTCGATGTAGCTCTTTAGAATTGAAGCTCAAGAGTCCTACGGCGACTGTTCTCTAAGTATATAACAATGAAGGAAAATCAAAGTAGCTCTTCATGAATTACAGATCACCAGCTCAAAGCCTCGGGCATCGTTCTTCGCAATAAAAGATATTCACAGCCGTAGCAACTAAGATTGCTATCTTCTTTAGACCCTGCTCTCCTTTAGACGTTCTATTAAGCTCGGGCTACATATTGCCTTCTTGTCCTGTGTTCACGATGTAAGGCAATTTCTGCTGACCATGAGAATATGGATCTAATATAGGGGCAGGGCCGACCCTCGAGAAGAAACTCCTACCAGTGAGTCCGACGACAACAACGTTAGAGCCGATAACGACCTGCGCGACACGGACGACAAATATACTTGCTCAGGCTGCGATCAAGAAGATAACTTTCAGTATACGGTGGACGAGGATGAAGCCTGTTGCAAGCACTGCGGGCATCAGAAGTGTGAGGAATGCAAAAAATCCGATTAGGGCACCCCCCTTTAAAGATGGAGAATATCAAGTGGGATTACAACCGCCAGAAACGCATATCTCTACGCCGTGGAAACAAGTTTTTTGGTATGATACTCATATATACATCACTCGTTTAAGGGATATGTGACGTTCACCCCATACATTGGAGTGAAGGATATTATAGTTCGGTGTCACTCGCTTCGTTATAAAACAATACAAGACTTTCGCTTCCAAGCTTTTTCACTTTAAATTTCCGCAATACGACCTACCTATTCGAGCGTCACATATTTTATTCACTAGAAATATCCAAACCTAGGCATCGACGTAGAAAATCTTAGGAAATATCTTGGAGCTTAACTAGTACAAATCTAAGCAACTGGTTGTAGGCTGTATCATCATTTTTAGGCACATTTCCCCTATTGTCATGATACTGTGTAACAAAGAACATTTTATACATACACTTCTACCTCAGGGGGATGTTTTGAGACCCTACACACAACAATAAAAGTTCAAGGCGCATCCTGTGTCGTACCGGAGTAGATGGACTCTCCGATCACCTTGGGGGATACTTACTAATGTGCTTCTTGGCCGTTGACGAAATGACTCAAGTTCTTCAGCCTATTGTTATGTGTCAGGGACTCCTTCAAGGACATTAATATAGGCTAGGTATAAACATATGTTGTTGCGCGAGGATCTAAGTCCTTCTGTGTGGCTACGGAGGCTACCCTACTGGCTATATACAAGAAGGCAGGTATGAGGCTTCCTTTGTTGTGTGGTTTGACGATCACGAACCTAATCCTGGTGGTGTGGGTTCTGGGGAGAGCCTCATGACATTATGACATCACTTCTGAAAAACACACTATTTATTTAAATAGATACAGCGCTCCTGGTAGTGCGAGGCTTTTCTATCCGCGCATATTGGAACGACCAGAGTGCCTAATACGGACTTGACTTGAGCTTAGGAGATAGACTGACCTATAGGCGCCCACAGCTAAATACTAATATAGCTTAAGTTGAATGGGAAATTCTTGATTGAATACAACGCAATTAATTTCATAGGAAAGGAGATGGCTAATTGTGTTGCAAAGAAGTAATTGAAGTTGGATGGCCCCTTTTTCTTGCTATCTCTGGCCCCCAGAAGCCCCCTATCTTAAAGATCGCCCCTTATTGGCTATTGCTACCCCCGAAAGCCACCCACACCACTTCAATATATGCACTTTAGAATACTGGATACAACAGGGAATTCATTGATCACATAAAAGAAAACGCAATAAATTCTTCGTAGTAGGAGTAGGTGTAACTAAGTGTTGGTAGCAAAAATTCCTTCCCTTTTATCCTTTTCATGTCCTTGGTGGTTGAATAGCCTTTTCTTACTGGCTAGGCTGCCTCCATCATCCACTGCTGCACCAGGCAGATTGCCCCTGGTGGTAGGGGAATCTGATCTATCCATACGTATCGACACAGAGAGGCTTCAATTGAACCAGGGATCTCTTCATCAATTGAATTCTAAAAAGCCCTTTTTATATTATAACCAGGACTAGGCAACAAAAGTGATCGGATCACTTCCCGCAACAAATGATCTTCACCCACCCCATTGTTAACTCCTCAGGACACCCTGAATCCTATAGTTTGCTGAGTTGACATCAACATATTGCAAAGGAGAAGGGAAAACATAAGAATGTATGCGAGAGTTATGCGTCCCTACGAAAACAGGTCGTTGTCTAGGATGCGCATTCAAGTCAGTATGTAGTCTAAAATATAGATAGATACAATGACTCGAGTATGGAATTAGGGATTTTAACTGAAACGTATGATACACAACAGCGCCGTAAACGTGAATGAAATAATAACAATAATGTGCTACCATGTTGCCGAATGTTCTAATGCACCGTAATGGTAAATACAAGGGTATCATCAGCCCCGATCTACAGTCGCATCCATCCTCATTAACTCCGCAAGCCCCTCATCTCCATAACAGTGCTCTCGTCCGACGGGGGGCCGGCAGAGAGGCCGTATCTACTCCGAAGCTGATCGAGCATACGATCCATAGGGTAAAGGCCTTCGCCGTTCTCGTGGCTAGTACAGGGGGAGTGACGAATAGGAAGCAGCCAATCCAAGGGGTTCGAGCCCATGACCGACTGCCAATTCCGCCAAGGTCCTAGGTCCCACGGATTTTCCCCTGGATTTGTCTCGAGAATTGCGAAAGTTCGCGTTGCTAGATCATCCCGGGAAGTAGCAGTTAGATCTCCTGCCTGCTTTCTAGCATCTTGATCTTTGAGACCTAAGCTACTGACGCCTGTCTTTCTATCGCTCGAGCCAGTTTGCGGCTTCGTCAGAGGGTACACGACTACACCGAATCTATCCGACCTCGTTCCCCGAGGCACTCTCACAGCCAAGTGATAGACTTTCTGATGGAATGCCAAGATGTCGACATTCGTCATGTTTAGGAAGATGTACCGCGCTGAGGTGACGGTCATTAAGAATGAAAATAGCCCAAAGAATGCTGCTATCGCTATTACCGCAATTAGGTAAGGATCGGGAGGGGCACCATGCTGGACCTGGCGATGAAGCACATAGGCACTTGATCCTAACACGACTGCGCAAAATAGTGCAGTATACGTGGTAAACTGCACGAAAAACTTAAAGGCTGCGGGGTGTCAGCGGTGCAAAGGACACAGGCCAAAGCGAACGTATCAGCAAACCTACAATTCTCCGCAATCATGCCGCCGGCCCAAGGGCAGTAGTGGTCCATGCGGTGGACACATCGGCTAATCTCGCGGCTATGATGAACCCGATCTGGTTTCCAGTTGCAGCATTCGGAGCACCATTTCGGGCGGCCATCGGACTCGCACACAAACGCGTCCCGCGAATAGAAAGACTCAAGCCCAGGGCTGTCGGGGTCGCTGTCGGGTCCGGCAGCGTAAGCCCGGCCTTCGAGATCATCTGCGCCATACGACTGCATCATCCGCTCCCCGCCTTTCGCTTTCTGTCGTTCGACTGCTCGTGGACCCAGTGGGACGACGCCTGGGTTGAAGTTCGCATTGTAAAGGGTTCGTGCGTAGGTACATATCATGAAGAGGAAGAAGAGGAAGTAGAGAACGAGAATGGCGACGGCTGCCCCCGGCTCGTTGAGTGATCCAAGCAGGTACTTGACTGTGGGAAACACCATAGTTAGCACTCGCTGTACCGTGCACGTGGATGAGAGTACCGACCACAGACACGGGCGACGACGACATAGGTTGCGTAGGCGACAGCAACAGCAAGCACGACAGGAACTATGCGGGTAGTCCACCGCGTCGCGGCCTTCGTGCTCTCGATAGCTGGCATTCCAAACGCATCCTGGGAGCAAAGCTACAGAGGCACGTAAGGTCAGCGGCGCAATAACCGAGAACTCGGCGTGTTCGCGAAGACGCCGGTTGGTGAAGTCGAGGAGCTGAGAAGCTGACGAGCGAAAGGCTGCGTGAGGATTGGGCTGCAACCGACAGCGCTGACAGCAATGACAGCTCGGCCAGGCGGACTCGGGCTCGGATATCTCATGCCGCCGTCACTGACGCAATCAAACGGTCCCAAGTGTCAAGAGTCCCGGACTTGCGCATGTCGCATTTGGAATCAAGTTGCTCTGCTGGCCGTGAAAGCTAGTTCAAGCTTGGACTAGACTACCCGCACTAGGCTAACCTGGTTTGGACTCATTCGGCAACCTAGCCGACTTCGAGTGGTCCGTGCGGCACCTTTCTATCTACCTACTGGTCCAGCTAGTAAAACCCCCCCTTGTCAGGTATTCTTGGCACGCTAACCCTTGGCCCACCACGCCGAAGGTACCTATCTTATCCCCAGTTATTTGCACGGAAAAACTCCTACAAACCCTCTCCCAAAGTTTTGCCTAGCGCGGGTACTTGCCAAGCCGGGTTTGTTAGGGGGGAACCACAGTAGGTAGATAAGTAGACGCCCCCTTTAATATTCTTCTAGCAGCTCGAGAGAACAACCCGATCCCAACCAATCTCCAGAAACACTTGATAGACTTCCCGCGATGTGCCGGCTCAGTAGGGCTCGATGGAGCTCCGTCAGTGGCCCAAATAATAGTGGCGGTTTTGCTGTTAGATGCATACCCGCCAGGCATGCACAGTAAGCTGCGGCCAATAGCTATATAGATGACATTGCACTCATCTTAGATCTGTCGCAGGATTTTCACCAGCTACCCTATTTGAAGAATACTACGGCTCGAAAATAACTCTGATCGAGAATCTCTTACAAGTCTCTGGTCTTCGCTGTATGACTACTAAGAGCTTCATCGATATTAGAGCGAATCGACTCTTGAGCGATGTGACCGACGTTGTCAGACTGCAAACACCACTTGCCAAAACTCAGACCACCTAGACCTTCTAAATCTGGTAAAATTAAATTTGCTAAAATCATTCTACGCTAACGGTATTGGATATGTTATACTTCGAGGGACGAATAATATATTTTCTAAATTTTTGTGAGACCAGAAATTAATACGGTTGACCGTCCATATCAGCAATTGATATCTAGCTTACATAGTGACAGGCAGCCGGACCATGGAGGCTTCATATTTCAAGACACTGACATTCACATCTCTTATACCGGTGGTACGTGGGATAGCGAAAGATTTAGCGTTATGAGTAGAAGACTTATTTCAAGCTTATTCTACGTGGAGCTTGACACTGTCCCAAGCTTCTATAAACGGGCGCTAGGAGCTAAGCTAAGGCGGGAGCTGTGGAAGACGACCGCATAGGAGAGTAAAGATGCTGTCTGGCCTACAAGCACCTTTGACGTAGTTTATTGGTAGACTCATGATGCTTGAAGAAATCATGTTGGTGGCACTGCTACTAGCTCAAGGATGTAGTAGCGCCAGCATCTAATTCGGTCGGTCGAGCTAGTGGGGGTCATGGACTTAATATCATATTGAACGAAATCCTAGGGCTGCCAGTGTTCGATCCATACCTGCTTGGCTCCGCAGGCAAGTATTCGCCGTGTTCTCTAAGCTTTATCGAGAGCGATTACAATATGCTTAGGTACGTAAGCCCATGAAAATACCTCAAGTGGAAGAGGGACAATTCCAATTGTGCTCGTCGACATTTTACAGCACATACGAAAAATCAATCATATATCCAAAGCTTCTATAACGGACATTTTATGAAAGGGTACTGGCTTAATTGCGGGTAGGTGCCCTTGTTCAACGTTCGACTTATAGAGCTAAACGAGAAAGCCAAAAAAAAACGTTGGAGCCTGCGAGCGAGACTGGCTAGAGATGTAAAGAGCAACTAAATGAGACCACCACTACCCTCTTGAGGCCTAGCCAGAAAGGGACGGCTGACAATCTCAGACTTTTGCCTAAGTTTTACATCTGCTCGCCTCACCCATACATGGGTTATTATGAAGCGCAGTGGCCGTACAGGGTCTTTCAGACTATCATGTCGAATTTGTTCAACATACGAATGCTTAAATAGGTATGTTTCTTGCAGCAGCTCGTCCTATGATAGCGGGCGATACAATATCGAACACTGGGTACAAGAAGGTCTGCTTACTTATCGTGGTAGTGTGGCAATTTTGTTGATTTCGGCCCTGCTTATTATAACCGCTAGTGTGTAACGGAAGGTACAAGAGACAATGTATAAAACAACTTTTTAAGGGGGATATTTAGCCATTTGCTTTATTACATTTACAACATCAATATATAACTTTCCTATACCAGGGGTAAGCAGGAAGAAGAGAAATTAAGTCTCAAAAAGCCATTTAAAAGTTATATATCATAATAATACGTGCAGTTAAACACACATGAGCTATAACTCCGGCTGGCGTAATGGCTAACGCGTGAGACGTCTAATCTCAAGATTGCAGTTATCCGTGTAGGTCTCTTTATCCTTTACTTTTCTTGAAACCTACTTGCACAGAAAACCCCCCTACACGGCCCTCTTCAACAGCTTTGTCTAGCGAGGGTACTTGAAAACGCACCTTTTATATGGCCACTACAGTATCATTTTTATCAGCACTCATAGCAGATAGTTTAGTGCTTGACCCATGCTTTATACTTCGAGCGTGGGAGAAACAATGAGTGAATGGTGGCTGTTGCCCCTTGGCATTCACCGGCAACGCGGTATTCAGTAGCAACCGCAGTGAATACCTTCGCACATCTACATATTTAGCTCTGTACGCATGTACTTTAGATTTCTTCTCTTTTTTTCAACTTCAGTGTGATATCGTTTCTCAATACAAGGTAACTTAGGTGCCTGAACCTTCTGCTTCTGTTGTTCTTATTACAGGGACGCTACTTATTTGCTGTGCAAAACTTTTGCCTGCTACTTGACCACAACTCATCCAAAATACTAGGTGCTTAGAAAACTGCCTTGTGGTCCTTGTAGTCCAGACACCATGTCTTATCGCGAAGATGTATGCAAAAGATTCGGTAGGTTTGGGACAACACGGGCTTATTGCCCTAGCTGCCCATGTGCCTACTGCCACGACTAATGCGTATGTGTCTTAGGCCAAAGCGAGCTGATCTACGCCTTCTCTCTTCCCAAATATTCCACGCTGAATGGGTAATCCACGTAACCCACGCCTGAAGTGGTGTAGAACGTGTCGCGGTCGTAGGTACTAAACCGAATTCCCTCTTTGATTCTATACACCAGATCCGGGTTCGAAATAAAGTCCCTCCCAAAAATAACCACAATGTCCTTGTCGGGGTATTCTTCATCGACGAGTCTCTGCGCG
Organism: Xylaria longipes; assembly: GCA_025201785.1. NCBI lineage: Eukaryota > Fungi > Ascomycota > Sordariomycetes > Xylariales > Xylariaceae > Xylaria > Xylaria longipes. Next base: position 70,048 of record MU619729.1, read on the forward strand.
TCTGCAGACTTGTACCCCCCGGCAACAAGTAGAGGCCCATTCCAGAGCTTGTAGGCAAAATCCAGCCGCTCAGTGGCTTCGATATCGATGGCGCCTAACACCCTTGACTCGACCAAGTGAAGGAACGCCAGATTTAACCGGCTGGCTTTGTTGATAACGTCCGCAAACTGTGGGATTGGATTCTCCATCCTCATGCCCTGGAACGTGCTCCACGGGCTAAGGCGAAGCCCGACACGTTCGGAGCCGATGGCTTTAACGACAGCCTTCATGGTGTCGTCCATAAAGCGAGACCTATTTTCGACATTCCCGCCGTACTCGTCATTGCGCTGGTTACTGGTATCTTGGAGGAACTGATCAGCAAGATAGCCGTTTGCGCAGTGCAATTCGACGCCGTCGAACCCTGCGCTGATTGCATTCTCCGAGGCAGTCACGAAGTCTCGAATCGTTTGCCTGATCTCTTCAATGGTCATGGGCCGTGGTATCGCGGCGCCTTCTTCGAATGGAATGGCACTCGGCCCTACGATGCTGATTCCCTCTTTCTGGGCAATTTCGGAATTTGCGACGCGGCCCATTGCAAATAGCTGGCAGAATATGAAGCAGCCTTTGAGGTGGACTTCGTCGGTGATCGTTTTCCAGGCAGTGACCATGTCAACACTCCACATCCCAGGGGCGTGAGAGAACCCTCCACCAGCTTCCGGCGATATGAGGGTGCCCTCGGAAATGATCAAAGTCCCAGGCACAGAGGCTCGTTGGCCGTAGTATTCCTTCATCAAGGGCGTTGGCACGCGATCGCTAGTCGCTCGACGGCGAGTCAGTGGAGCCATCCCGATCCGATGCTTCACTTCAACATTGCCTATTTTCAACGGCTTGAAAAGGCGTGATTCAGCCATGGCAAATGATTATAAACGTCGTATAACACGGTTTTCCGTTTTTCAGAGGGGGTAGTGAGGTGGTATCTTCCGATGGTTTTGGCATCTGGGAGACGACATTCTCAACGGCGAGGATCTTGAGGCTTTTATATTCTTAGGTCTCGTGTTCGGAAGACTCGCGATGACAAATGAATCTAGTGAGCTATAAGACTGCGAGATATGTGCGTTGAGGAAGGGTAATTCTATTCGAGAAACACCAAACACGTCCATTTAGAGTAAATAGATAATTCCGAATCAGGAGAATAGATACTTCCGAATACGGAAAACAGATACTTCCAATTCGAGAAACAAGATGCTTCCAAAAAGGGTTTGGGCGTTTTATATCTGGACTATTTGCGCTAGACGAGAAAGCGGCGGTCGACTCTTGATGCTGATTTATAAGCAGGCATGAGACGAGCACGACGTTCATAACGTCACGTTGTGACCTCCACAAATCCACTCAGCCGCTGTTTGAAATGCAAGCAAAGAGACGGGCCATCCTATCAATCCATTGCATCAATAACGACTAGCCGGGTGTCCTCCGACAAGCCTAATCCGACGGCTAGTCCTATTCAAATAGTCATGCACGATGTTGTCAACAAGTCGTAGCTCTGCAGTAACCGAAAGCGAAGTTATCGCAGGTAAGCGAAGTAGATAGGAAGCAATTGCATCTTGTCTCGCTACTAACCCTTGTGAGTTGAGCAATTCCAGTTCATATCAATCCAAGCTCCAGATGATGCCAAGGATGATGCCACGCGACGTCTGGCCCGATCGCATGCTGTAAAGCAAGCACTGAGACACAAACGAAAGACTCAGCAAGATTTGAGGGACAACTTCCGTGTGACGACTTCACAGGATAAACCAGTGAGGTTTGTGAAAAGGAGGACGCGTGTTAGAACTATAGCTACGCCGCTCCTCTCCCCGTCTATAGGCATGCTTGATCCGTTCCACACCCTCGCGTTTGATACGTCGAGATTGCAGACACTTCTTAGCGACTGTAAGCGTCTCCTAGTCACCAAAAGCCGTTTCGGACATGCTTATAGAGAATGGTCCAGGCAAAGCTCGGCAGGCTCCGGAGCCGGTCTTCAGCGTCCAGGAAGATCTTGCATTCCAGAGCTTCAGTTCGGTTTTTCGAACCAGTTTGGTTGACCCAGCTCTTCTGAGTGCCGTGATGTTTTCATTGGCATTCGCGGTAGCTGGGGGCAGCATTAATCGAGAGTGTCTTGGGTATCAGGGTCTGGCAATCGGATATGTTCGTGAGAGGATGAGTTCCCCGGGTGAGGCTACTTCGGAATCAACTATTGGGTCCATTTTACTGCTAGCTGGGGTAGAGGTTTGCAAGCCTTGCTCTTTTTACATTTCCCTGGTGTCCTGGACCGTGTTCGGCTGATATTTGATAACCTAGGCTTGTCTTGGGATGACATCTCAGGTTCAACTTCACATGGGGGCAGTGCGTCTGCTGCTTCAGATCTGTCAAGCAAAGGGCGTTGATCTGAGAGGTGGAATCAAACGGGCTATATTTTGGTAAACAAGACGCGTTTCTACTTACTTTTGCGGTATACTTTTCTTACACTGAACCATAGGCAAGACCTTAATTGCTCTGTGATAGCAGGATCTAGTCGTATAGTTGACCACACGACTTTTCCCGAGCTTCAGTGGACAAGAGATTCATTACCCCCGAGCTTTTTTCAGCTGTCACCTGGATTTCAAGTGCGATCCCACTTGTTTACTAGGAGTTTCATCGAAGTGCTTGAAGACCTGCATGCACTACAGTGCATCCGAGATTGTTCCCCTTGGAAAAATTACGATGCGACGGTGATGGCACGTATCAATAACCACATAGCATCCATCCAATCCAGGCTTGTGGGCTTGCTAGATGCGTCTCCTATCATGTCATGCTGTCGTCTTGCGGCATACTTATGCTCATCTATGCTATGCTGCAAGGTCTGGTGCTCCTTGGTAATTCCCGTAAGTGAACCGCCACTATTGTGTTCTTATCTCTCGCGTGTTGACTCTGGATTTCTCAGCCCCATGTTTCCTCGGAACTATTCCGAGCACTACAGCAGGCAAACGACGACCCTGTGTGGAATGATCACCCTGATTTGCTGCTCTGGCTCCTATACCTTGGTGGCGCATTCGCTCCGGCGGGAGCTATGCGCTCCAATTACATTGCGCTATTGCGCTCGAATAACGCTTCCAGGTTTGGAGACTTATATGAACCATGGTCTGAATTGCTTGGCATCTTGAAAAAGTTTACTTGGTCGGGGAAAGCATTCTTGACTCAATTCAAGGCATTCTGGGAAGAGGCTTCTACCTCGGCTAGTTTGACACGTACGTAACTAGGGTATGGAAACGGCGCAGTTTCGCATTTCTCTCGGACATTTCATGACGGGTCGAAACTAAGCCTAGCAGCACCATAGGTTGTCTTAAGCGACGGAAAAATGAGAAGTTCAGCCAGGGGAAAGTTTAAGATTATGGCACTACCATTCTTACCATCGTATAGTATCCCATCATGATCAAAAGGGGACACTAACGAGAGTCTTTGCGGTCACAAGGAGGGTTAGAAGGAAGGCCATTCATTGTTTTCTTAGCATGTAAATGAACTTCGATTAATAACATAAATATGTTCGCGAAATTAGCAATTAGATAAACATCGCTTTTAACATCGTGGAATATGGTAGCGCTGCTACTCGACCACTATACAACATTAAGGAGGAGTCGTGTCTCGGTCCTTGAACCACCTTGAAAGACGACATCCTCATATGTACATGTACATGTTCCGGTTCTCAATTACGTTTTGACCTCCTTTGGCGGCTCTCTCCTCCTTCGGTGGGCTTGGGAATTACTCGAGACCTCGTGCTTCTGACCGCCGCTGGCTTCGATATCATACTCGTCATGCCTCTCGTCGCGGCCCGCCGCAAAGGCGCTTCGTAGGGCCGTAGTTCCTTACCTCGCTCTGGTAACAAGCCAAACTCGGGCGACTGTCCCGCGAGCCTTCGGCTAGTCCGCTCCTTCTCGTACACTTTGCGTTGCCTCTTGCGACGTTGGGGTGGCGTCCGCGTGGCCCTATTCTCGAGCTCCTCGATCACTACTGGGGCCACTGAGGATTGAGTCACCCCACGGTCGAGCGTTGGATCCGAGGCACGCAGTTGCCGCGCAATGGCGTCACCAGTCGGTGTTTTCGGTGATCGTGCTGCAGCGGGCGAACTTCTTGTAGCTGCCGCACGAGTTTCACTCGCTTGTCTCATTTCCGGTTTGCTCCTTTTTGCAGGATGTGATAGCTGGTTCTCGGCTTGGTCCGTATCGTCTGAGTGACTGCCTCTCTTTCTCTTGGACGCTTTTGGTAATTCCATAGCTTGCATTATGGTTACCCCTAAACAAGGCGCGCAATTCTCTTTATCCATATGGTCCTGCGCTGGCGCAGTTTGACACTCACGGGGTATCGTAGTAGGTTCTTGAGGTTGATTTTCCATGTGAAGCAATGGAGTCGAGCCTCGTTGTGGAGCAGGAACTGAGCGTCCAAGGGAGGGCCGCTCTGGGTACCAGGTGGACTCACTGGCTGGAATTATTAGCCGCCGCGCAAAATTCCGTTCTATGACTTGTTAGTGGCAGTCCGTAGTCCCCTTAATGCGATAGATCCTATAGAGGTGCTCACCTTCTTCTGGGCGAGAGTTAAGGTAGTGACCATAGAAGTAAGCAATCTTGTCTAGCCAGTACTGAGGATCCTGTAAGTTGGGCTCTGGGCCAACCTTATGCCTATATCGGACATCGAATATGCCGGCAATATACACATCGTCGTCTTCGAGAATTTTCCGCCCTTCTTCATGGAAGAATTCGAGTGTGAGGATATTATATAGCGATTCTTTTGCTGTCTTTATCTCTTCAGCCCGAATCGACTCGGAAGTAGGCTGAAGGCTTTCAAGCCGGCTCGATATGGATGAGAGAACGCATGATGATGGACCAGGAACAGGTATATTCCATCGATCTAAGGTTAATTCAGATAAAACTTGAGAGCTGTGTTCTGGTAAATGTTAGTAACAATCTTTTGTCGCTTTGAACACAAAGGAGAGAGGCAAGGGGCCGTACGCGAGCCTCGAAGGAGGGATATATATTTGTCGGTGAAGTATTCCCACTTGCCCTCCCAGTATTTTGGATCTTCCAGGTTCGGCTTTGGACCTCTACTGCGTCTATATCGGACGTCGTACCTGCCCATGATGCGAAGCTCGTCGTTCTTAACTATTTCACGACCTTCACCTCCAAGATTCCAAAGGGCTGCCATCCTTTCGTAGACACCCCTATATGCGTCATGCCACCTGAAGTAAGGCGTTTCTTCCGACCGGTGACTAATGCTGTCTTCGATGTTGGCCGCAGTGGTTCTCCCTGGCGGATCATGGAATATCGGAATCTCCGGTCCCGATAAACTAGCTTCTGTTCCATGTTAGCATCCATCGTCATTTTGTCCCATGCGTATCACTTGCCTGCATGTTGTGCATTGGACCATGCCCGAATTTCTCTCTTCCTTTTGGACCAAGCCCAAAGAAAATCTGTTGAATTGTTCTCCTCTATCAACTTCTGCTGTTCGGCATATTTCTTTTTCTCCTCCGAGTTGAGCGACCTGTGCTCGAGGGGAGAGAGCGGTGGGTACCGCGCCTTCCGCAATGGCCCGTATTTGGATCGAAGATACTCGCGTTGAGCCTCCAAATAAGTGGGATCTTGAAGATCAGGTTCGGGATCAGCGCTTCCTCGATAACGGATATCGTCCTTACCGACGAGGTAGAGTTCATAATCAGCAAGAACCTTCCGACCTTCCCGTCCGAACTTACGAAGAAGCGTCATGTAATGACAGACGCCACGTCTAGCTCGTGTGAGTCTGATGCCGGGCCCATGTGTTTGCTGAAGATATACCAGTTTGGCTTCCCAGAAGCTAGGATCTTGGAGGTCGGGCTCTGGGATTACATTTCCTCGATAGTGAACCTCTTGCCTGTCGGCTATGTAGACGTCTTCCGCATCGCGAATTCGGTCGCCTTCTGCCCCAATATTCCTCAGGTCCCATAAGAAGTTGTAGACCCGACGCTTCGCTTTTTCAAGCTTATCAATGGGCAAAAAGTCCGAAGACGTTAACGATTCCGAAGGGAGCTGTTGCCTCTGCACATTTCGCAGCCTCCTCAGGTTTTCTTCTGTCATAAGTTGCACGGAGTTAGGTTCATCCATCATAACGGGTAAAGCGATGCCTAGCGACGGTAGAGACACGCAGGACTAGGGGATCTGTGAGTGGTTGCTATTGTGGTATGTGGCTTGCGGGCAAGGCGAGTACCACCGCGATCGCAGCTCTGCTCTTTAGACTGTTTAAAGGGCTCGAGATCCAAGCGATTATTCTATGGTGTGGATGGACACAATAGTGCAAAGCGGCCAATGTCCTCTTGTTGTGCTGTGTAAGAAACCGGAAGGAAGTTGTTTACCTAGCTTCGAATCACTTCGAACGCGTTCGCTTGGTGTGGGAAGCAAGGCATGAGGGGCGTTACACATGTGCCACACTTGTCAGGTGGTCATAGTGGCCAGGGTTCTCACTGTGTGCTGCAAAGAGTCTCCCGCCCGATCCCTTCTTTGGTTTCTAGGCGCCAGCACTCGTGTGCAACTAATATTTTGTGTCGGTTCGTATGTTAGGCGTTTCATATTAGTGAGGCGGCTAGGAAGTCCTATAGTCCCTCTAAAATAGTCATCGTCCCAAAATGGCCAAATATATCAACCAGATGGAGTCTCGCTCCATACAGAATCTAGCTCTAGTATAGGAAACTGTTACATTCTCCCAAAACAAGAAGCGGAAAAGGAAAAAGGTATGAAGTGAGAAAGATAACATTAACTTTGTTTCGCGATATCCATCATGATGGATACTGTCGCGGCTAGGGCGCTCTTTGAAGTTCACTCCAGCGATGATCTTATTGATATCGAAGAAAACCAAAAATTCCTCGTGTTCGATGAGGAACAAAGCTACGCCTTCGATCACCGCCTCGGCAGCCAATATTCTACATTTTTTGCCAACGAAACCGAAAATGGCACTCCCCTTCGCCACGTCGAACCTCCATCATTCCTACGAATCACCATGGATGATATTCATAACCCAAAAGACTATCGGGCTGGTTTCGTTTTTGGCTGCGATAGCCGTGAGTGCGATGTCTTGCTCGACGAGAATCAAAGACGGGGGGTCAGCAGAAAGCAGTTCGCCATCCAGCCGGACTGGAACGCAGGGAAGCTAATCCTGAAGAATCTAAGTAATCAGGGTACCTGCCTTGAATCAAGGTCGCTTGGCCGTATTGTGCTCCACACTGAACGATCGTTACCGGATAACGAAATTGTCGACGTCAAGCTTGGCCCCGTCGAATTCCGGATTCGAACTCCGGACCATAGCAATCATCGAGACGTGTATCTTGAAAACTGGCAGGCATTTCGCGCCAAGCTTGAATCACAACCTCTCGGTCTCCAGAAACTGGCCTTGGAAACAAACAAGACAACAAACAAATCGCTGCTGACGGAGTATATTCTCGGGCGGCAACTTGGACGTGGAAGCCAAGCCACAGTGTACCGGGCAAGGCATCTAATTAGTGGCCGCTTGTGCGCAATAAAGCAGTTCGACGGACTCAGCAGCTACAACCCAAATGAGGTAAAGATCTTAACCCAGCTCGACCACGTAAGTTTAATTAACGATGCCACTCTATGAAGCAGAACTAATTAAACTTTAGAGACATATCATCAAGATTTACGGCAGCGATGTATGTAATGGAAATCCACTGGTGGTAATGGAATTAGGAGGCCAGGATCTCCAATACGTAATGGATAGAGAACCTCTCAGTGGTGCGGAATCAAAGACGGCGTTAAGACAGTTGTTTGAAGCCATGGATTATCTCCACGACCGAGGTATTACCCATCGGGATATCAAGCCTGCTAACATCGTATTACATAGCCGCTATCCACTATGGCTCAAGTTCACAGATTTCGGCGCGGCAGCTGCAAAAGAAGATCTCAAGACTTATTGTGGCACGCCTCGGTATATGGCACCTGAGCTCAAGCGAAAAGAAAAAAGTCCTTATAGCAACAAAGCGGATATTTGGTCTTTGGGCATAATAGCGCTAGATTTCTTCTATGGACTTCCGGACTATCCCCCGCCCGGCAAAAAAAGAAAAGCTAAATGGACTGTCGCAATCGAGAACCACCTGGCCTCTCAACAACCAAAAAAACATACATGGCGGTTCATACACAGCTTGCTTCAGGTTGATCCACACCTTCGGCCTTCCGCAAAGCAAGCCCTAGAGCATCGATTTTTCGCTACTCTAGCTCAGCCTACGCAGGTGTTTAGCCCACTGCAACACCATACTTCACCAACATTCGAGAACGCCTGTGAGGTTTCCACAATTAAGGGGACCTCGTTTTACACTACGCCTCAGAGTCCTCAAGCTCAAATTTCATCGAGTGAGCTCTCCACCATACGTCCGGCTCCCGGACGTTCGATTCAGGCTACACCATCTCCCAGCCACCACGAGAGGACATCGCATGAGCTATCCACAGTACTTCTGGAAGCTGGACAGTCTATTGAGAATATACCATCTCCCAGCTACCATGAGAGGGGATCGCGCGTTCCGTCAAACAACGGCGGCTATAAGAGCAGCAGTTATGATGAGGATGATACCGTGAGGCTCTTACACCACGATAATCCACTGCGGAATCCTCTCCATGTCGGCTCCTTCGTTGCAAAGATGGGGCGAGAAAAATTACCGACAGTTACCGAGCGAGAAGAGGAGGGTTCCCAGCTGCCGTCATATCATGCAGCGCAGTACGAGTCCATCAGACATGTGACAATGGCAGCATCATTACCGTCTAACTTAGATGATGACAACCTATCTATGAATCACTGGCATGGGCCAGCCTTCCCTGGCTCTAATTACAACAGCGATGGATCGATCGGCACTCGTCACAACATTAGCCATCCGGCCAGCATGGTGAGTGAATCTGGAGAATACTATACAGCGGCGGAGCAGGGAAATTCGATAAGGCGCCAATATGAAGATATCACAGTGGAATATGCACCTACGCCAGGAAGAGCTCAGGAAGATATGGATGCTATATCTATCTCAGTGCAATATGCGCCCACACCGGGAGGAGCTCATGAAGATCCAGATGCTGTATATACCCCAGTGGAATATGCGCCAACACCAGGAAGATCTCAGGAAGATCTAGACGCTATATCTTTCCCAGTGGACTATGCACCCACGCCAGGAGCTCTGGAAGATCTAGACACTATACCTTTCCCATTTCGTTCAGACAGCCTAGTACAAGCTGTCATCGGGCAGCAGCGAGTATCGATGCGCACTTCAGACTCCTACCTAAACGCTACGGAGATATGTGCCGCAGCAGGCCTTGATCCGAGGCGCAGCAGAAAACACTTGTTGCCGCTGAAAAACCGCGCCACGGGTTCGATAAACCTAGAAGAGATGTGGGTTCCATTTTCAGATGGCGTCTCCCTTTCTCGGAGTTTGAAACTCGGTCACGACCTAGAACAGGAATTCCTACGAGCTTCTGAGCCTCCTCAGGAAGACATTCTACCTAGCATCGAGCACGATGATGAGCTCCCCGAATCGGTATCCCGCACCCGAGGAGACAGAAGCCAAAAGCGGAAGAGAGTTGGGTAAGTGCCAATTTCTACATGGGACATCATCCACAAGACTAATCAACTTTTTTTCATTAGGAATCACGATAAAGCTATCTTGAAAGAAATGTTCGGCAGCAACCCCCAGCCAGACAAAGCAACATGTGTCAAGATCGCCTCTCGCGTATCACTTGACGAGGTTCAAGTCGCAGATTGGTTCAGACATCAACAGCGTAAACTAAAACGCAACCGGAAAGACTAGATGGAGCTGTTGTAGTGGCATGGATGGTACGCGGGGCACACAAATGGACGAATACGCTTGGTTTGATTTTTGGACACTTTCAGACTGCAAAGACCGGGAAACACCATACTTTTTCTTTCTTTTTTCTTGGAGACTACATCTTGGGAGGAGGCTGCACACTTGCAACCAGATTGGTACACTTGTGCAGTCCTACACATATCTAGCTTGGTGCAAACCAAGGAAATTCAATTGCGTTGTATTCAACCATTCGATTACTCGCTGTACTCTATTGTCATGACGCTGTGCTGCAAAGAGCACTCTGCATGTTGTTAGAACATCCCTTAACTGATAATATCTAATGTATGTCTTGTACACCCGTTGCCACGGTAAGGGCTCAAAAACACCTCCGTGTGCTACGCTGTGTCTATATTCAAAAAATCCCGTGTTTGTGTTGTGCAGTGTCAAGCCATGTGACATATCTAGACCGGTCTGGCCTGCGAAAGTGGTGTCATTCACGCAGTACCAAGCGCTTAAGACTCATCTATACTTTGGGTTTGTACTTGAGTGAAGGGGGCGTTCTATCACATTTCAGCTGCTGGCGTATTCAGAAATAACTTTTGCTATTACGCAAGGGAGAAATCCCTGTTTATCCAGCGGGATTTGAAATACTAGTTTATCCCTTGCGTCTGGCCCGCGCTGTACAACTCCCAGCCCCCTGGGGTTTGCCCGTGCGGTTCCGTGGCGCGTTCTAATACGCGTGAATAAATTGCACGGAATTGCGCGGGTAAGCTCACGCTCCGTATGTAAGGGGGAAGGATGCCACACTGCTGTCGATGGATCGCGGAGACAACTTCCTCAGCTCGGCCGTAGTCACTAGAGTGTGTGAAAGAACGGCTGACGTCCAAAGTATTGGTTGCACTGTTCACCATGTCACAATCGTGAACCCGTTCTCGGCCGAGTGAATTGATCATTAGTCCTTGACCAGTGAAGTGAACACCCTGACTAACGGGCGCCTATTTCATTTCACAGCATATTCACTGCAATTTACGGACGTATAGGAAGGATGGCGGACAAAGTAGGGCGAAGCCCTGCGGCGGGTTAGGAGCCAGCAGCTTTGGGAATCAACCGATTGTGGCAAAGCAATAACTGTAACAATAACAATAACAATATATGCCTGTGTCCGCGACAACCGTGCTATCGAGGCTATTGTTATGGTTTCACGGTGGTATTACAGAAAGGGTCATGGGAACCGAACTGGAAATCAGTCCCCAGAAAAGAGCAATCCCAACTTTAGATGGTTACGGAAATCCAAAACTACATTGAGGTTGAAACATGTAATATGGCGAATAGAATCAGGTGAAAGACGCAATGTTCTTAGGCGATAGAGAGTATTGTTGTAGCACTTTAATTTGTTTAAGAGAGAATGAAAAGAAAAAAAGGGGTGGGGAAGCGATCTTATATTCAATGCTATTGATTTCACCTTAGGATACCTATGCTAAAAGAAGACAAGCAGTGTCAGGTCATCTGCGTGACTATTTTATTGTATTGTAAGATCGAAATAGCATATAGTAGTAGTGTTAGTTTGAAGCATTTATTTACATCTCGAACTTGGAGTGTCAGAACGTTTTCCAAATAGAGCATTTTGCTGCGGATGCCCACTTCCATTTAAGCAGTATCTCTATCTAGAACACGATGGGAAACCCACACAAGCAGCCATCTTTCCTTGACGCCAGCCGAAACATATTTAGCTCACGAGATAGAATTCAACCCCTAGTTTTCTACCCATCTCCTATATTGACGACAAGTTGAACATATGACAATGGACAATCTGCTCAGACAAGGACGCTGGCAGCTGCCCGCGTAAACCCTAGACTATGCAGTCACTGTCAAGACTGAGGCGATCTACTGCACGTCAACTACTGCCAGGAGCGTATGTCCAGCCACGCGCCGCTTAACCCGGTAATTTTTAGCTACAAGCACAACCCGGACTGGCCGCCGATGAGAAAAGGCAACTACGGCGAGCTCAAGGACCTCGCCTTCTTCTCGGGCGAGCATTTTGCAATCCGTGGGAGCAGCGTCATGTGCTCGGCGCTCGGGAATGCTCTCCTGGGAGCTGGGAGTGAGAACGGAGACGAGTAGGAGACGAAAGTCGCCGTCTGGCGACCCTTCATCCTCGATCCGAGTAAATATAGGTAGAGCTTCCGTGACGAGTAGACGGCTGTATAAAACGGCAAGGTGCCCTGGTCGCAGAATTATGTGCTTGCCCTCTACCTCGCAACGGCGCCGATGGGCGGGGATGCATGGTTGTATCAGCCCAGTATCATAGACCTTGTTCTCCGGTATGAGAAGTGGTATTATGATCTTTCTCGTGTCATGCCGTGGGAGAGGAAGGTCATGAGAATGGGCCAGATCACGACGTGGCTTCATCGCTGCGTCCACGAGCACGGGAAGGCGTGCCGCTCTTCGTGGACGTCGCCCTGGGTTATGTCTAGAATGCTGCATCGGCATCGCCGGAAAAGCAGAAGCTATAGCTCTATTCCGCAAATATGAAGGATGCAGAGGAATCCAGTAGTCTAAGCGGCTCAATCCTACCGGAAATAGTAGCTGATGTTATCCACTTGCGCCTCGATATTGAGCAATGGTATCTTTAGGTTGACCACTTCTGCATCGTGCAATATAATTTAGAATTAAAAGTAGAGCGGATACCTAGATGCCCGCCACTCCCGGCGTATCAAAGCTATATCTTCAAGCTCCCCTTACTTCCATATATATCACGCCCGAGATAGTGACGACTGACTCCGAGTATTATAGTGGCATTTACTGGCTACTATGCATAACCCTATACCTAGGCAAGGCTAGACCCCCACTCATTGACTCGGCCATCTCAGAATCAGTCTGGAACAACAGGGCCTAGAACTTTCAGGAGAGAGCATTGTTAAAGCGTAAGATATGCCTCGATGCGAGCCAGGTCTACGGCGATTTTCCCCAAGAGAGATGGCAAGAAATGCCAGAGAATGAGGATGAAACAGGGTGGAAGAAGACAGCAATATGGGATATGCACACTTTCCTCGACCACCCCTGGGGCTTTAGTCTAGGCTCGTTTATTACTTGTTCGAAGGTAGTAGACCACTTCAGTCCTAGGAAAGCTTACATACCCTGAGGACCTTTTTACGGGCATTCGTAGGTATAGTCAACGTACAACAAACCAGACTTAAACGGCCAATCTTACTAGGTCATCCCAAGGAGTTTTTTTACCGAGTCTTTACGCTGGATTCCACAGCCTGGCTTCATGGAAACAAGACGGCTTCTCGATAATGTGCCAAGCTGGAGCTGGGCATCATGGGATAGCAGGGCAACCTGGGACACAAACAAGACGATCGCACCGGGTATGTATCTGGCTGTTAGAGCGACGAAAGTTAAAGCAAGTTTTGTGTGAATTTCTATATCTCCGATCCCAAAGAGGGGTTTAGACCTGTTAGAGAAGGACATTAGTCTCTGGAAGATTACCTCGTAGAGCAAAAACGTGTCGCACTCACGTATCGATCACCGACGATCCGATGACGGTAGAGGCCGGCGAGCTAGGCGGACTTGCGAGGCAAGTCTAAGACTGGGCACATCATAGAGCACGAAGTGGTGATGCTACTCACCCTTAGCCCCGGTCTACCGCCGGCATTCCGTAGACGGACCGACTAAACGACCTTTCGGAGGATAAGTCCGCCTTCGCGGCTGTACGGAACTTAAAAGAGCACACCCACCAATACTCAGCAGTGGCCGCCTACCACCGCTAAGGACCTTGAAACTAGGCGATCATTGGAGAATCTGTCCAATTAAGAAGCCACTGCTCTCGCAAAAGAGAAACTGAATAGTATGGTTTTCAATATTACCTGCGCGTACTTAAAGGTTAGACCGTTCGGCCGCTTGTGGTTCAGATTCCTCCTCGGCGGAATCTTAGAGTGCGCCATTCAAAACCGAGATGACATACCTCTTAGTATAACCCTGGCCATGGCGCCGCAAACAACCTTTGCGCGTTCCAAAAGGGAAGAAGATGTCTTGTCACACTCCTTCGTGTCTGCTCTTGCAAGAGATGGATGTAATGGGATAAAGGGCAGCGGTCGAGACTGACCACGCATCACTTGAATGAGCTATGCCTTCTCGTGATGATGACGGAAGAGAAAGATGATGTTTGTAAGCGTCTGGCCGTGGGAGTCGTATATTCGGAGAAATGGGTGAAACTTCAACCACAACGGAGGACGGTGGTATTAGGCTGACCCCCAAAAACGGATCTCCATCTGGAACCGGTAACAATTGGTACCTTGATACCCATCCCGATTATTTTGTACGCCTGATACTAAGAGCATGACCATTAGTGTCGAATGGCCCAGTCAAATGTCATTCATCAAGATCCATTCAATGTATGCGAATTTCGCACGCAGAGCTTTATTGTTGCCCCTTTTCAGAATGAGCGTAACGGTATCAATCTTGTGGCATTCTTCTTCCCTGACATATCTCGGCCACTTCTGGAATGCACCTAGAATGTTAAGTAGTCGTATGGCAGTAAGGTTGGGAGCATGCTGATCTGAGATGGCGTTGCTAAAGCCTTCACGAGTAATTTCCCAGGTCTGGCCGGAAGACAGACGAGCACCGCCCTGCACAAGCCAGAAGAACTTCTGGAGTGAGCCTTCATCCCATGGGCCAGTTAGAAGATCATCTGGGATTTCGGTGGATCTATGGACCTCAATCCAAGTACTAGGGTTGCGCTCAGTACGATATTGTGCCCCCCCAGAGTAAGTACTCAGGAGTTCAATATTTCGGAACGCATTGTAATCGTGGTAGAAATAACATCTAGCTTCTTGGATGTCACTAATTCCAACGGTACCAGAGCCCGTATACGAGCTGGGCTCAATTGGGTCGCCCCATAGTGGAAAATATCGAAATGGTAAATTTCGGGCGTGTCGTCGAACCCAGGTGTCCCGACAATCGAGAATCATATCGACTGTCGTCCACGAACAGGCCAACAGATCAGTCTAAAAAACGTTAGCTGCCAACGTGGGGGTCAACGACGTAGGGAACCAACTTGAAAACTAGGATTTCCACCAAACCGATCCGCATCTTCCTCCCATCCGGCATAACTGTGAACCGCGGGAAAGTCTGGGCCATGGCCATTCACACAGCCGAACCACACCTCCCATGTTGGCCCAAACGCAGTGAGAAAGGTCTCGCGCAGTGTGGAGGGACCGGAAAGCAGGCGTCCGAGGCGGAGGCCAGCCCGCGGGAGGTTGATGTTCTCGCTCAACCAGAAAATATGCTCGAGGATTTCAAGAGGCATAGACCTCTCGATCTCTGAGGCTTTGGGACGGCGGTCCTTAGCTTGCTTCTTTTGGCTCCGGTCCTTTTTAAGGCGCTTTGGTGGGAGAGCGACGACGCGTTGTTCTCCCCCGGCGCGCCGTTTGCCGCGCACCCTGATTGGCGTCAGTTCCATGTGTTGATACCAGGCGAGGACGCTCGTGTAGGTTAGTATATTTTCTTAGTTCAATCTTGTCTTAATGAAAAGTCAGATGTTCGCGGTCGAGGTTGAGTTGCGAGCCGTCTAGAGACATATCGCAAAGTTAGACAGGACGACATGTGCATGGAATCATTATACACAGAAGCCTTCTTAAACCACGAGGTCTAAACATCGAGATGCGTGAAGGAAGAATGCATGTGATCCTCGCAGGCATGTCAGGTACATACCTAAGTAAGTCTGTAAGTCGGCAGGTACAAGTCGACATGGGTCAGTTCTTTGAGGCCCCACTATCCAGCGCCACGGCACCGTCCACGGTACTCCCCTGGCAACTGTCAGGCGCGCCTATCAGCGTGTTGTCCAGCTGCGTGACCAGCTGCCAGAGCGTTCTCATGATAGGTACCGCATCACCAAGGATTTTTTTTACCTTCGGCGCCCGCGCTATCGACTTGGGGCGAGGCTTGATGACGATATCTACCTTTCGCTTCAGAGATGCTGCCGTCACTGGAGACGCCATGGACATAGCCTTGCCCACGATATCGCCATAGCACAGCCTATATATCCATTTGTCCATCTGGATGGCGTCACTCCGACTGCCCGTGCCCTCGGTCGGGCTGCTGCGCTTCCTTCGCCAGCAAACAGAAAGCTTCAGCTTCTTCTGCCCGAACCACGATGTCTCGTTCCTCTCCATCGGACAAGCTACCTGCAGATCTCAATGCGTCGCCCGATCCCCGCCAGCCCCCTTACAGGCTGGTATACTGGACTTCCAGTCGCTCATTCCGGCGCGGAGCCCTCGAACCGTCAGGATCAGGCGCTCGCCTTATCCGAACCTGGCCTTGCGCCACCAACACAATCCCCCAGATTGCCAGCCAAAGCCCTGCCAGCCAGCGTGGAAAGAATGGTTTTGGGGCTTCGGCACACGCAGGCCTGGCCGGCCCCTAGAACCCGACGATCTCCCTGAAGTCGATCGCGACGGCAGCAATAATTCCATGTTCAACACCCGCCGCCAACTCAGCAAGAAGGCCGCCTCCGAGCCCAGGCTTCGCTGCACCGAAGTCGACGACAATGGAGACGTCATACTGGTGGACGGCGAGTTCAAGAAGAGCGAGCTGATAGCGAGGGTATTCGCAAACCCAGTACCGTGCTCGCTTGCCAAATAGCCTAGCTAACACCGCACAGTTTGGTCTCTTGCCCCGCGATTTGCGCAAGATCGACTCGTCCAATCTACCACACATCCTCGTCCGTCCTACTTCGATACTACTCAACCTGCTACACCTCAAGGTCCTTATAAAGCACAATCGGGTACTCCTGTTCGACGTATACGGCACGAAAGCGTCTTATCCGCAGTCTGCTTTCATGTACGATCTACAAGGGAAACTTCAGCAAAAAGCGCCGGCCACGAACGGTGGCCTTCCTTACGAATTTCGTGCTCTCGAAGCTGTTCTACAGTCCGTAACACAGGAGTTAGAAGCCGATTTCGAGGCCGTGCGAGACCCCGTCATTCGCATTCTCGGCGAGCTAGAGGACGATATCGACCGTCATAAACTGCGTGTTCTCCTCATCCTTTCAAAGCGAGTCAGCACTTTCGAACAGAAGGCGAAGCTTGTCCGCGACGCTATTGACGAACTACTTGAAGCCGACGACGACTTAGTAGCCATGTACCTGACCGAGAAGACCCACGATATTCACCGACAACTTGACGACCACACCGAAGTAGAGATGTTGTTGGAATCCTACTATAAACTATGTGACGAAATCGTCCAGGAAGCGCAGAACTTGGTGTCCTCTATCCGCAACACTGAGGAAATGTAAGAGGTTTATCGACCCCTCTGACCAAGATCTCACTGACCCGTGCCTCTTAGCATTCGCGCCATTCTAGACGCCAATCGCAACTCTCTGATGCTGCTTGATCTCAAGTTCAGTGTCGGGACACTAGGTTTGGCCATGGGCACATTCATAGCCGGTTTGTACGGTGCCAACCTAGAGAATTTCATCGAGGAGACAAGCTGGGGATTCGGTGCAGTCACCGTCGTCTCCATCATAATGTCCCTCCTAGTATGCAGATACGGCCTCGGAAAGCTGCGAAACCTGCAGCGCATCAAGATGCAGGGCGACGCGCCGCCAGGCCGGGACAGGGACTACCACTGGTTCCACGACGACGGCCATGTGGGACTACTAGACCCCCGTAACCGGGAGAAGTTGCGGCGCCTACAGATGAGTAAGGCCGACGATAAGAAGGCTCCCAAGAAGAGCTGGTGGTGAGCGCCCCGGCTTGGCCCCTAGTATAATATGATGTATAGATGTGCTTGGAAAGGGAGGTCGATGTTCCACGGGATCTTGTAGATATACATATCAGAATTGGCGTTTGGGCGGCAGAGGACCTTTGTAGACTACCTACTGTAAAAAAGGCCGTGTGTGCCTTGGCGAGTAATATTCCCACCTCTAAGCGTTATTTTGGGAAGACGAGAAGTCATAGTGTATATACCCATTATAGAGCTGGACATCCCATTCACAACTTGCTGTACTTCTTTCGGTTCTTGTCTCTAGGTGGTATCGTGTTTTTTTAATCTGCTATAATCCTGTTTTTCATTGGTACCAGAAGGTTTTTAATTGATCTTCACGGACCAGACCATGTCAAGGGAGACTCGGGACTGGTTCTAATGCTGACTTTCAACGCCGTGATAACTGACGGTGTTCGGACCAAGTATCCGCTGCTATTCCGTTGCAGTAGCACGGGAGCAGAATGACATGTTGCTGTTTTGACCATTGATACTCTCTGATATACAAGATGCCAAGCGGTCTCGCGTCACGCAAAGTAAGTTTTGGAGATTTTTTTAGTCAAACAGTTCTTAGATGATATCATATCAAATTGGACCAAAATTGGATTTTAGATATTGGACTCCTGTATATAAGTAATTGGTATTCGACACACTGATAAACAAAGAGGTACTTTAGCATATTCAGGAAAGATCTCGCGTGTATATAGTTCTAAGCTCTTTGCGCAAGAGTACCTGTTTATCACGTACCCAAGCCCGACAGTATGAACCAACACCTACAGTACTATGTACGCATACATGTGTCGGGTATGTTCGTCTTCCTACTGTATCCTTGTGCTCGTGGATGGTCAGAGACTCTCATATCTCTCTATTGAGTGGTATTATGTGTATCAAGACAAGGCCGATATCTGCTTTGTAATCGGGGCTAGCCTATAAGACCGGTTTATCAGCGAGAGAGAATTTTGTTATGAGTGCCACACGCGTAGTACGCGCTGAAGCGCGAGTCTCGGGGTTCGGTGGTCTGTTAACGCGCGCTCCCGTAATAATATTGACCATGTCTTGCATAAGGGTATTCAGCCCTTGCTTATCTGAGGGCTCTGAATCTCTAGCCCTCCTATCCAGCCAGGCGGGCGAACTCCAGGTTATATATGCGAATAGCTTCACCTAAGCCAACCGCCCGGCTCCCCCCGCCCCCGCGCCTCCGCGCCCTCGTATCGCCGCCTCGGATATATCAGAACATATACGGGAGGAGACGGGAGGCAACCGGAGGCCTTCGCTATCCATAGGCTCTGTCACCCGATCATATGATTATTTACAGGATCACGAATATGCATACGGATATGCAGTTTGCCAGACCTGGGGGCTGCTCTAGCTGTTGACCTGGGTCAGTTTGGTCCCAGTCCCTTATGTCCGTGTGGCATACTAGGTAACTTATTACAAAGCACTTATAGAAATAGGTAGGAACCGCAGATACCCAGCAGTAACTGGGTGCACTTCTTTAAGTAACTCTTAAAGTTAAGATTTTCGCGAGTTTGTTAAAGTACTGGCCACGTAGACTTCATCGAGCTTTTATCTTCGCCATTATAAATGCCATGTTTTCTGACGTGCCTTTTCGTTCGCCCTTATTTTCATGACCTATTAGAAAAGCAGTATTTCCACGCAAACTCCCATACAAGATCGCAAGTTATATCCTTTTTTTTTCTTAAAAAACAGTAAGTAATACTCACTAAGCCTATCAACTACTCGCTAAGTAGTCATCGTTTAGACTTTAAAAAGCAAACACTGAAGTTGTCATGACTTCTACCGCCGCCGATAAGCCGAAAATAGAGTGGTCCTTTTGGAGTGGCCAAGTAGTCAACAACCAGCTGAACCCCATCCATCTCGCCCTCGGAATCCGCGGCTACCAGATCCAGTCGGAGTTTTACATATTCCCAAACGATGGGGCATTTTCTCGCCCGGCCCGCCTCGTCTCCAGGTCTACGAAGGTCACGCTTTTGTTAATGCCTGCGGCCTAATAGTTTTTATAGCTACCTGGAGTACATTTACCAATTTTATTATTTTTGAATTTGGCATGTTGAACCTCACAATGGTTGTGATTTCTTTGTTTGGGGGGTTATTATAGTGGCAGCTATGAGTTATGCTTTGCTGTGTTTCCCTCCTCAACGCAAACAAGGATATGTATGGGACGACTGGGAAACGAGACAGGAATAATGGCAATAAGGTTTCAAACACCCTTTCAGTAATTACCTTGCTTGTTACAGAGTGGTAATCATCTCAGGGTAATGTAGGATTCTCCTGATAGATCATGACGTTCCCCCGAAATAAAGATACAAGGTTGATTTATGTGATGAGTATACGTTATAGCATCCTGACAATCACAACACATGGTACTCTCCATGTTTCCTACGGTGAAATGGTAGGTATATGAGCGTTGCATTCAGAATAATTACTTCATGGCAAGGTGGGAAGGCCTCTCTATATACATGAACGGTCACTAGAACCCTACATAACCCTAAGTCATGTACAGTACATAGAATGAGTCCTTGACCTGACTCACTTTCAGGCTTATTGAATATTATATGTATAAGGAAACAGTGTAAAGTATTGCGGTGTAAGGCTCCGAGACTCCGTTTTATATGCGATTGCCAGGCACGAGAACTTTCTAACTGCTTCATAACATTCGGCTTAGCGCCCCCATCCGTGCTGGTGACTGCGGTAGTTGGGTCTTCAACAAGGCGTCATACATCTCGTTGGCTTTGTAGTAGCTGGCAGCCCAAAGACTAGATCGAGCTTAGGCAGTCCTGCTCGAGTTGCGCTCGAGAAAATTATAGCGCTTCTGGATAGATTACCACAGCCAGGAACGAAAGCAATAGGTGACACTCCTAGGTTCCTGCCCATGGTGACAAATGGTCGGTTATCTTACGGCACCCGGGACACAGCAGACTCGGAGACCCCTATCCAAATTAGTATTCAGGCGATTCTTGACAAAGGCTTATTTCTATCTGAACGAGAGTGGAAATACTATCGTCGCAACTATTTCTCCTGCGTCTGTTCATACAACTTAACGCCTACTAACTGCACTTTACCTATAATATATACGCCCGACGGAGAAATCCACGGCGTATCAGGTTGTCCGTTTTGCAATGTCTATTTCGGCTGTGATATCTCATCCAGATGCTCATTCTGTCGGTATAGTACAACACGTGTCAAAGGAAAACAAGAGACCGCCAGCTAGTCCAGCTAAGATACGACTTGGTCCCAAATCGCTTCAGAGACCTCCGGTTCTGCCTGGATGGACCGCAGGACCTTCGGTGCCTGGGGGCCGAAGTCCAATGGATAGTGAAGGGCATATCCAGAGTGGCCAGGGGCCAAATGTAACGGAGCATAATTATATTTGAAAGGATTTAGTTCAAACGGGCGATGGCTAACAACGACAAACATCGAGCAAGTCGGGAATACCTTCATCTAGTCGTAGAGCTTTATGCCGATGTAGGCACGGATAAGCCGGGCCAACAGTTTATCAAGATTCCTTCCCGAAAATCCGAAAGGCTGATAGTGCGAAGTCGTTCCCCGGGCCATTACCAAACGGAACAACGCAGACACGTCAGTCAAACACCTGGAGGTTTCAGTGAAACGATACTGAAGGGTAATATCACAAACGTTGAAGCCCCTTATGCTAGTTCCAAAGAAACCTCGGGCGACCACGGAATGTTCCCTGAATCGAGCAGGTCTAGGGGAATACCGAGACCGGGAGATTTTCCCCCACGCCGTTAGGACATCAATGGGAGGGGATAATATGGTTCTTCAGAGCTAGTAAGGGTATGTCAGTGATTGAACTTCGGCAATAGATTTTCAGCCATATCGTATGTTGAGAGAAACGTGTCGTACACTAGTCACATGACCCCTAAGAATAACTGATCGAGGCGTTTAAATTTGACTCTATTAAGTTTTAGCTTACATGTCACCCGGTACCGCATTCTTTTACACTACCCTCCCGAGGACCTACGAAAGCATAATTTCCATTCACTCCTTATAAGATATAACTAGCTATCAAGCGTATAGCAACCCAAGGTGGTGCAGTGGCAGCACGCCCAATCGGTTGCGCGGTCGGTTAGGCCGTTACTGTGCGGGAAGGGGGGAAGGGAAGTTGGGAAACCCGGGTTCGATTCCCGACTTTGGGGACTCTTTTTGCCGAATTCCTTGTTCAATTAATCAATTTAATTTCTCTCTTACACTGGCACGAATATATAAAAGACGATTAGTCAAGTGCCTGCCTTCACAAAGCTAGTGGACACATCACTGCTTACGTCACGATAGGGGCAAAGGGGGTGAAGGTAGCATTTGTACCTATATCTGTGAACAATGGACGAGGATATGCTTCGTTCGAGTGTGGAAGTCACAGCAGAGACCGAACTAAGCAGGACAAATCATAATAGACATCCCATGGTTGGGCCTAGACATCACCTATACGGATTAAATATAATAAAAACATGCATTTAGCTATATCACCATGTTATAAACCGGCTGTAATAGCAATCCTGGCGCTCTACGCCGCAGGCCCGAATGAGCATGTCCAGCAGTAATATTAAAATACAACAGCAACAAAAACGTCATAAGATAATGAACGGATAAGAAGTCCATAAGGCCCTTACGTTGGACGTCTATTTCTCCCTCCCGTATTTTCTGTCATTCGTTTCTCTCTATTCTGCTGTTTCCTCGCTTGGATTTTGTTTCCATTGATCATAGGGATTCAGAGATCCGGCGGAGTTTATATTCCAGAGTTGGTCTTGTTTAGGTTACGTAAAGGTGTACCACCCTGTGGGTCATAGATGGTATAGGAGGTTACACTTTTAGATCTCAAAACCTCCAGCCCTAGAGGCTTGCATACCAACTCATCCACATTTGTATGCAACACTTGTGAGAGATTTCTCGCTGTTGGCTAGAGAAGTTCTATTCGAGATTATCAAGTAGCATCACAGGTTCCCATTCAGTGACTCATCATATGTGTACGTATGCATCTCAGATTTACTGTGACTGGCATCGACATGACCTTTGGACTAACAGTACCGGGTGACTAGTGAGAGTCAGGTAGATTCCATGTCTTACGAATTCTATGATCTGTGATATCGGATTTCCGCAAAAAACCCTCACGTACTATAATATGATGTTGGCAACTAGTTTGGCCATCGCCGCGAGTAACACCGAGCAAGTGATCACGACTGTAATCAAACTTGCAAAGCTTGTGCTGTGACTCACAGATTTAGTGTTGGTTGCTCTTGAGGTGGCAACAATAAGAATCTCTACACTACTTAGCCTTATAGTATTAACTCAGCCTTCACCATGGTACCTTATACTCGAACTTAAGTTAATGACTCAGCTAACATCCCAACCAGTTCACTCTTTGTATGAAGTTGTGAGACCCATATCCATCTGACTGCATGACGGTGACGACGAATTACAAGTTAACTTATCGACTTGTTAAACAAACGGACAGTGTGGTATCCGGAATCCGGGCATAGGCTGCGAGAGTATTCGTAAGATCCTAAGAGTACCGATAGTCCGTTTCATACTACATACAGCCCTCTTTTACGTCGTGCGTTTTTTCGCTTGTGGAACAGGGGGGTCTGCAGCTGGGTAGGGTGAGATCTATTACTTGGTCGAGTAGAACACGGGACGCGTAGGCAGCGAGGTCCACGATAGTGAGAGTCATATTGTCATGGTCCTAATACCCCTAAGGAATCATTTTGTCCAACGTTCCTCAACCGTAGATAGCCGGACCCTGCTTGGGCCGGGTCTCGGAGTAGTCATGCCGCCTCGTGACGCTCGAGTTTTCCAGGAGTCCGACACGAGCGGCAAAGGGATGGGATGACACACATCGTGACTTGAAATCCTCCGAGCAAAAGAAAACTCAAAAGCCAATTGTTGTTGTTAGGTGGCTTTCGCTGAGCGGAGAGGGGTGGCCTGGACGATGTTCACGTGCCACGGTGGCTCCGCCATCTCCACCGCCGCGATCCGGGGTTCCTTGCGAAACACCTCGCTGGCCTTCCTTTGCCTAACTGGCTATGACGTAGCATCAACGAGGAGATTCTGCGAGGTAAGTGATAACAGTTAAGCGCCGAGGCTTCGATCACACACCCAGTATTCACGGGTTGTCATTGGCGTTCGCACTTCTAGGTTGGGAGCATGAGATAGCCCCGTCTGCAAGGGGCGTAGAGTGGACAAGCCCCTGCTTAGTACTACTAACAGCCCTAGAGGGAAGACTCACGACACCGGAATCCAATAAACACCCGAAGATCATGGTTTGTCGCGCCTCTTCGCTGTTCTGTTGGGGGTTGGGAACCTTCCAGGCAGGCTAGCTGCAACTGAGCCGGGCGGCTGACTCTTCTCCCTACCTAGAAGGCTGAAAGGGTTGTGTTGTGTTCTCCTTGTGATTAGCCCTTGATTCGAAAACGTACTAGGGCCGAGACGGAGGCGATAACACATTTGGAAACAAGGAATATGTACGGCATGACGGGCTAGACCTAGATTAAACATCCGTGATTCGGCGACCTGTTACGAGGCAGAGGCTGCCTATCTAACTCTACATCTAGTGTCTCGGAGCTATCAAGGCCTACTTCGCCGTGTACCATGGAGTATCAATTTATACTCTGAAACTCTGAAACGAGGTTACGGGTTGCCAGTAGTTGAGGGTGTTGGTATATTAAGACGATTGCTCAGATGCCATGTGCCGGCCGGACCTTATGGCGCAACCGTTGTTGAGTGGGTGTGGTTGGGGTCTTAAAATATTGTTGCCTAGCCCGCTAGTCTTCAAGTCGCGGGTGTGCGGCGTGCATACTCGAATAAAACTCAAAGCAGCTAACATCGACAAAAGGAAAATTAAGACAAAATACACTTCGAACATGGTCTTCTTTTCACTAGAAGGCAAGGATGTTTTTTTAACTGAATGGATGACGCCAGCTGATAGGTCGCCGTATCTCTTGTTCTTAAACTTGGTTTGTAGGTTTGATCTCACACGAGGGACCCTGACGGTCGTTCATTCGGCCCAAGGACAATACCAATGATTTAACCTCACTGTAACAGCCTCGGCGACCAACCGGCGCTGATGAAGCGGAGGGGCCTTTGGGGGCCTTCCACGAAATATAGACAACAGTAATAGTGATGATATAGAATCGCAAAGAGCCGAACTGGGTGATCCTGGTGCGGGGTTCGTTTTCCTGTGATCGATGTCTTACATGATTGCGAACACGGGAAGTCTACACGGGGAAGTGGTGCGTCGCCAATCACGACGAAGATGATCATGATCATTTCCGGGATGGATGGCCGCATACACGCTAATATACTTTCTAGGTTAGGTGGGCATGTAAGTAATTGTGCAGGACCCCATGATAGGATTTGCAGAGGATTTACTTAGAGTGAGGAAGGAGTTCGTTCACTTTTACGGCCGACCGTGGAACACTTCTAGAACAAATGCTATATTCTTGTAATCATATTAAGACAACAGTCTACGGCAGACTCGGTGAATCCAGACCTCGTCATTTCTTAGGTTTTGATATACATGATATGATGCGATGAGTTGGTAGTCAGGACATCCATGATATCAAGAGTCAAATAGATATACGCCTGTCTCTGGCCTCATATGCTGGCGTATGCGCACGCCTCGGTTTGCCCTTGTCCCACGGCTTGTTCAGCTGTTTTCGGGTAAGCACATACGGATCATGAAAGGGGCGAAGAGGCAAAAATATTCCTATTTGTACACAATAAAGATATGCAAGACGCACGCTTTGAGTTCTGGGCAATAGTGGGCAACACGGTGGTTTTGCAGCTGTATAATCTTCAGAGTCTTGTAACTCACATGATCGCAAGTGTCTAGATTATGGCTATACCTGTTTACGAGTAGACGTGGCGACAAATGACCGTCGTTTACTAAGACCAGAGAGCACTGGGTTTATGAAATCGCGACCAAATTATGCGGTCTCCGTCCGCTGTCGTGGTCGTTTGCTTATTGTAATTGTACTGTAGGAATCTAATTGAAATTCACGGGTCGCGACGGCCCCGACGTTGCCGAGTAACGCCTAATTGCTTGGTAATTGATACGCTTTAATTCGGCGTTTTCAGCTGTCCTACAGGGTTGGATATGACGCATTCGGAGCCTGGCCCCCTCATCAACAGGAGCCCTCAAGTGCTCGGGAACAACACCAGCCGGCGCCAGTTAGTTACCTAAGGTTAGTAGGCTGCCTTCGGGTTTTA
The DNA here is from genome assembly GCA_025201785.1 of Xylaria longipes. Taxonomy (NCBI): domain Eukaryota; kingdom Fungi; phylum Ascomycota; class Sordariomycetes; order Xylariales; family Xylariaceae; genus Xylaria; species Xylaria longipes. Next base: position 95,858 of record MU619729.1, read on the forward strand.
GGTGAGGAATGACGATGTGGGTTGATAGGTTAGTTGGTAACTTGAGACAATGCCGAGGGTCACGGAATCTCGCTCAAGTATGATTGACAGGGCATTACGAAGTACATTGCGACGCGCAATTTCAGGTACCGCATGATGGCAGTGCTCGCTGTTCACCCCGCAAAACACGAACAAGTGGCTGAGTCCGCGTCGAGGTATAAGCGCGCGGTGAGAGCGAATGCGGCCGTCCCGCATCTGTAACCGGATCATCAACAACTGATCTGTGAAACATTCGACATTGCGTAGTTCGTGTCCATGGTACGGTACTGAGTCTATAATTTAGAGTAGATAGCAGCAACGTAGATGTGGCGTGGGGTGTTTGTCTACACGACTTGGAATGGCACCTCGCTGGTCTACAGAGCAAGTGATTGGCTGGGCCCAAGCTGAATGTCTCGGACTCGCCACCTTGTCACGGCATCGATGGACGGCATCTCTCATGATCATTCCAACCTTTGTCCATCATCTGTTGTCATAAAATCCCAAATCATTTGCTACACCAACCTAACTTGCTTAGTGTAGAGCCGGTGGCCACGATAGGCTACGCTACCCACGATGGTATGGCAATGCGGACACGACACGCAATTGTCATTTGGCCATTTATTACTCATGCTGATGTGACGGCGACAATTCTCATTGGCCGAGGGGTTAAGTCGTTGAATACAGTAAAGCGTTCAGGTGTTGCCTTGGCGGTATGTAATTTACGCACACTTATGCATCGGTCGGCCTGGCAGATGGTATCCTACCTAGTTCGCCGACCGCTTCTCGAAGCAGTGTGTTCTTGAAATGACGCCAAATAAATGGCTTGCAACATCTAAAGATGGTGGCTTCCTAGCAAATATGCTTCTACGTGGAGATGTTTTTCTTTCGGGTCGACGAAAGTCATATTCAATATGAAATGGATCCTACGCTCTGTTGCTTACATGACTTCCAGGTTATTCTAGAATCCAACTATTTGCAAAACAGGTCGGATTCTCGAACGTCAGATTCTAATAATCGAACGTCAAACTAGCCTTTTCTAGCCGGCACCCCACCCACACGCTTGGCTGCTCCGATCTACACCTAATTTGTATATAAATTAAAGCAGACCCTAGTGCACCCACCATAACAAAAAAAAATTAATTTATTTATACGGTCGTTTTTGACCTACACTACCTACATAAGTATTCGATTAAACTAACTGCAATCGATCTTTTTAGCTATATTCGATTAAATTAACTATATTCGATCAAACTAACTATAATTAATCGAATTAGCTATATTCGATCGAATTAATTAATTTTAATTAAATCTACTTAATAATCTAAATCTGTTGGTACCTTTATTTTAATAGCAACTACTGTTAATTTGTTATACTTACAGATCATCTACTTATACTTGCGACCGCCCGACCGTGACCTAGCCAAACTGTTAATTTTTTACTTCCCTACTACTCTATTACCCCTGCTGTAAATCTTATACAAATTAAGTGTAGTTCGCAGCAGCCAGCATGGGTGTGTAGGGACGTGGCCAAACAAAGCTAGTTTGACGTTCGATTATCAGAATCTGACGTTCGAGAATCCGACCTGTTTGCAAAATACAGACCATTTGCCGTCTTTAGCTTCGATTGCGGATTCGTCTCCTGGTTCGTGCAGTGGTCCTGGGGAGCCCCTCTCTTGCATCGGATGACCGGGAGAATGCGGAGTTTTGTATGCGTGGCATGCCCAGTTGACGGATGTGAACTTCGTACTAAGGTGAGTACGGGACAGATTTAGATGCACGTACTATGTAGTAAATGGAGATACTGCAAGCCGCCGTCTACCTATGATGCCACTGCTGATGAGAAGTTTTTTCCCCTTACCTTTTTTTCCTTCCCAGCCGACCTTCCCCGTACGTGCCTTAAACCTAGATCATCTCCAAGCGCTTATATGCTTGCTGAGCGGCGAATTTTGGGTAACAGACTTGATTGTGACACTAGCAATCCAGGCCTAGTTTTCGTAAGCGATGACCACCACCATGGGACCCCCCTAGCTGTGTGACACCACGCATTGGCGAGGCGTGAAAAGAAGATCATTTACACTTGTAAGCATCGGGCGTTGTGTTAGATAAGTGAGCATAAACGAATGCCACTCCGATCTCGCGTCATTCTTCGATAAGCAGAAAGGGAGGTAGTTTTACGTATGAGTGAATTGGCCTGTAGGATCATTGATAGTTAGTTAGATGGTACGGACGGCAGCTGAGCTGGAAGTTGAGTCATCGCGACTTGGGCTGCGACCAAAAGGCCGAATCCGCCACCTCATTGGCTGTGGCGAGGACAGTTGTGGGAGAAGCTAAACAGGTTGCAGACAAGAGAACTTGAATCCTGTGATACGCCCTGACTCGCCATCGCGAGTGGTCATGATCTCGGGCCTGTTTGGCTTCATCCAACTTCTCTCGCCATCTGATGTGGCTTGGTTGGATTCGCAGGCTGATCTGCTTCGGGTGTTTTTGATAGACCACCATGTGTGCCTTACGATAACTGCTGATATGGCAGTACACATCCGTTGCCTAGGATTATTATAAACAACGCGCAGAGCGGTGTGTTACACTGCTTCATGGAATGGGCGGGGGGTTGGGTAAAGCTCTAAGTATAGTCGCTCTTTTACTACGTAGATTCCGTGGGTTGACTGCATACATTTCTGCATGACGGGGAGATGGCGGCTTCGAAAGGCTCAGAAGCCTGCGTCTTCACTTATTTCTGGAACATGGGTTTTAGCAACTGACATTGATTGCAAAGATTATTATCATTGTGCATTAATAGGGTGTTGCTAATATCTGGTTGCGTCCTTGAAATATCTTAGTAGCTAAAGAGTACTGCCTGCGGAATTCCAGCTGCGGAGATGCGGTTCATGGGATTTTGGGAACTGGTAGTATTCCCTACACCATGACCGCTCATGGAAGCGAGTTACAACGGGACAGTTATAGTATCTAGGGCAAAGTTTCTAAGATAAGGATTTGACCCCAATGATCGAGTTGACGAGCTTGTATGCCAATGGCGAGTGGACAGTGGCACTATACTCCCTTTCTCCGATAAACGGAAGAAATGGCCAGGCAGTACCGCCACGATAGTATCCCACCTCCAGAGTACAGCCTTCTCTAGAGTACCGATTACTGCCTAGTGAGGTAGACGACAAGGCGAAGTTGGAGACCAAATATAGAAACAGCTGTTTTGGTTGTCATATAGAAGAATGCGACAAGGCTAGGGATGACACCCGGTCGTAACGATGCAAGTCTAAAGTGCAAGAGTTACTGCTACTACTCGCCGTGTTTCAATCCCCTATTTCGAAACATTGGTGGATGTGATAGGAAACGCACCAAGGCTCGTCAAGTGCGGTGTCAAGTGTGGTAGCAATACAGACTCCCGACACAGCTAACGGCAGCATCAACTTGCACCAGCTTGATGACTCCGATCCTTTAAAATTAATGCAGTTATTATCTAGATAGATAGATAGACTATATTTTATTTGCCCATCCAGACAGAATCGATTGTCATCTCGTTGCGGACATACTGCAGTCTGGCTTTGACAATCGGAGATGCACGTGGCTAGCGACAGCAACAGATTGTTGAAAGGGGTTCTCCGTGTTCTTGATTGTTCTGCCTCTCGTGGTTCGATTGGGTGAATGCACGCAACACACCAAGTCCAGAGGGAGTCCTATCCCAGCTGGGAGCTGTATCATGGATGTGGACGGGGTCGTTACTGGTAATAAAGACAGACGTGATGACTCCTCGCCTTCGCAGCTACCATCTTTCCTCAATCAAATTTCCATAGTCGCAGTGGCTGGGGGGCTGTTGCCCAGTTTGCACTCTGCAGCGAGGCTAAGCTGTTTATGGGCGGTGGGCAAGGTTGGGACCCGCAGAAAGATCGAAGCAATGCTGGAGCTGTGGTGATCCGCCTATTCTGCAGGCTATGTGAGGTGTGGTGGGGTGGGGTCGGACTGGACCAATGAACACAAACACTATAACGCTCCCTGTTATGGGCGATGTATCCAGTACTGTGACCACCCCGTCTCCCGACTACAGTCGCCCTCCCGTCCCCTTTTCTTGTGCATTTCGGCCAATGATAGACATGATAACTCTACCAGACTCTACGGACACGCCGCTCGTGTCCCATGTTGTCTTCCCTTGCTCATTTCGGGCTGTCTGTGGAGCAGCGAAAGTGAGCATGCAGTTCTTGAAAGAGAATCGAAGATGACTGGCTCAAGTGTTACAGGCGCTGGAGACACAAACAGCGCACACACATTACTACGTACAGATGCTACTATGAGTACATCTGTACTTGTAGTGGGTAGACTCACACACATGGATGGGTACACACCAATTCCCATGTAAGTAAATCAGTCCTCCCCTGACCGTCTATCTTGGGGTCCGCAGTGCAGAGCAGCCCGAAGTCTCAGGTATTCAAAAATCCTCTGTACCCCGAGCAGCAGCCGAGTCCCCCTGTTTTCCCTCTCTTCATCGAACAAAGCCGTCGCAATGTTCGATTATAACATCTGAAGATAAAAAAGAGGCGACTCTTTAGAAGTCTGCTCAGTGCAACTTGTGTACTAGAGCATTCTTTTACCCCCCAGTATCGTCATCCCTCCGTTTCGCACAAGCATCGCTTCTCCCTTTGTCTGCATCCGCAGTGGCATTCACTTGTACTCTTGCGCTCCAACAAAGGACTCGCTCACACGCCGTGAAACGACTCATCGTCATCGATTCTCAAACTGCATTCCCTTCTCCGATGACAAGATCTCTCTAAACCTATTTTCCAGCACACGAAGAAAAAAACAACCTTCCAAAAGCGTAACCTGCAAGCTGTATAGCCCCAAAGCTCCAGATCAAGGAACGGGAAAACTCAATACGCATCTATGATTCTATAATTTCTACCATCCTCTTTTTTCTATATTTTCATTAGGAATGATACACTCTCCCCTCAATTCTTTATTTGCATTACTCACTTGCCACCGGCGTTGAAACGGGAGGATTCATCGATCGATTCACCTTCTAGGCTTCCACAGTGGTCACGAACCTGATCTGGCTCCTTGGTCTGCTTTGTTGTGCCACTTGGAGTCATCTCCCCATCGGTACCTAGCCCCTTCTAGGCCTCTCCTCTCTCTTAATTAGCCACCTAGCCCACCTAAAGCACCCCGATTCGAGGTCCCCTGTCTGGCGCCATCTCAGGCTTCAGCCAGCAAAGCTAGGACCACCTTGTACCACCACCAACGACCTGGACGGCCGCTGGACACTGCGGTAATCCCCCCACAAGCCTTCGCCACCTAATCACGAGATAAGAGTCATCGCGCAGGCGTGCCCAGCGCCCAAAGGCTGCCGCCAACGCTAAGTGAGACCACTGTCAGTCAACCTCCTGGCCACCCTGCCACGTCCGTGTCCGTCTTCGGTTGCCCCCTTTGCCTCCAGTGCGCCGATTCATCCCACTCCCCGGGACCATCCAAGTCATACCGCCGTTGGTTACCTGTTGTTCATAATTCGCCTTCAGCCTCGAGTATTATTTTAAAACACGCGCCAATCCCACTCTTCACCCGCATGTGTGCTTCGTCGGTTGAAAGTGGTTGCAGCCCGTACCTTGCATAACCAACTCCCGACTTACACCACGACCGTCTGTATTCACGTACACGCGACTTACACACCACATACGTATCCAACCCGGCGCTTGCCACCACTATCACCACCATTACCGACTTCTCCATCTTTGTGACATATACAAGGTAGCGTAGCAGCTACATAGGTCTATGGACATCTAGCTGCTACACCTACCGTCACATAACTACTTGTTTCCCCGTCCGAAACAAAAACCACACAATGCTTGCGATACCCCTGCTCTCTACTCCAGTCGTCCGTCCTGCCTTGTCTTCTGGCCTGATCGCCCGTGAAACCCTGGTACTAGACTTCAGCGTCTAAACACCACTTTCTTTCGAATCTTTGAAGCTCAACAGCAGCGCATCTATGTATGTTACTGTTGTGAGGACGCTACTCTGACGATAGAGATTTCACGCTTTTACCCACGTAACGATCTAATTGGTTGACTCTGCTCGACGGGCGACTGGAGGTTTACTATTCGACCTCTTCCCCACCATCAAAATGATGTTCGGCGAACCTGATTCGCTGAACTACACCGCCGGATCTTTCGAAGATGGCCCATACGACCCTTCCCTAGCTTCGTCTATCTCATCCTCCTCGACCTCTATATTCTCTGAGCCGTCATCCCAAGCCTCGGATAATACATCTATTTCCGCTTCTTCGAACTCTTCGCAGAAATGCGATCCTTGTTATTTCTCACAACCAGCCAACCTTTGTCGGGTCGATTCTGCCTGTGCCTCGTCGCAAAATACCGAGATTGCTCAGGCATTTCGGAAAAACCCGCGACGAACTCACAGCAGTGGTACAACCAGAAATGGCCCTCCCACCCTTGCACGCCAAAGCGATCGCAAAGTCAACTTTGTCGATAATCTCGTTGGTAAGCTTCAGAACGATTAACCCGCACCTCGTGGCACACGCTCAACATATCCAGATTCGTCAACTCAAATAGTTGAGGCCATATGGCCTCTGGCCTCTGTCTTTCATCGACAAGAAATGGGCCATAAGGCTGTACTGCCGCTGCGCACCTTTATCCAAGAAACACTGCGCCGCTCTCGCACCAGTTACTCTACTCTGCAAGTCGCTTTGTACTACTTGATTCTCATCAAGCCACATGTGCCTAGCCATGACTTCACCATGGAGCAGCCTGACGATATCCACGCAGTCCGTGCACTCCAGTGTGGCCGTCGCATGTTTCTAGCCGCCTTGATCTTGGCATCTAAGTATCTTCAAGACCGTAATTACTCCGCCCGGGCTTGGAGCAAGATTTCTGGGCTTGCAACTCAAGAGATCAATCAGAACGAAATGACCTTTTTGAGCGCAGTGAGTTGGAAGCTTCACATAACAGATGCTGTGTTTAAGCGTTGGACCGAGATCATACTGAAATACAGACCCTCCCAACCGCCGTCTTCGGGTTCTGCATGCGTTCAAATATCTGAGCAGCAAACCCTGGATTGGAAGAATCTCATACTCCAGCTTGACCCTGGCCTGGAGAATATTGAGGATTTAATACACATCAGTCCCTCTCCACGGAGAGTTCTGGCCGCTCTTCCTGGTTCTTCAACTCCTTCTCCTTTACCGTCTCGAGTTGGATCTTATCCATTAATCGAGGCTCCGGCTTCACCTGGTACCCCTAAAGCCGTGGCTACCCTAACTGTAATGGAGCCTGCGCCCGCCGCGATACATACACCAGGACGTCTTGCCCCTGCTCTTGGCTTGCTTCCTACGCCACGCTTGACGCCTCAATCGACGGGTTTTTGTACTCCTGCTGTAACCACTGCCACTTCTCTGCTTGGTGGAAGGTGCTCCATGAGTTTCGCAATGGCTCAGGCCGCGCAGGTGTCTGCGTGTCAAAGTTTAGACAAGTGGCCAGGCTCAATCAATACGTCGCCTCGCAGTTACATGTTAACGCGTCGTCCTTCCCTTGCCAGTTCTATCTCCACAGCATCCTCACCAGAATCGATGATCTCGGATACGTCACGTACATCACGCTCATCCTCAATCTCATCAGCTTCGTCGCTGGCCAGCGCGCCGTCTGTCAAACTTGATATTCAGGCGCGATGCCGGAACGCAAAACTGTACGGTGAGAGGTACAGCATGAAACCGGCCATCGCTTCGGTCCCAGAGGACTATGAAGAAAACTGCATCACGTCTTCGCCCGAATCCTACACCGGCACGGTGGGCAAGGATTTGTATCAAATGTCGTTAGAAACACCATTGACAAGGCAAGATTGTGATATGGAAGACGCTGCAGACGCTGCACGCGCATTGCAGGAACTACATAACTACCACGATTCGAATACTCGAGTTCGTTCAGCACCGCGGCTTTGCTTGAAGCGGAGTCGGCGTGTGTCGACTGACGAATCTCTGCAAGAGAATGTCCGTGAGATGCTGAGTGGACAGTATAACTCGTATAATGAAAACCAATGGCAGGATAGAACGGTCGACGGTCGATCGATAGCCGATCTAGATGTTCGTCAAACGTCTGTCCTCGATTCTCGAGACGGATGTAGGAAGCGGCTTTGCTGCTCAGCTGAGAATACCATTCGTCCCTACGTTATCCCCGCAGTCCATCCTGCAGTTGGGGGACCTGGTGCCCCGGGGATGTGGGAAGGTATCTTGAATTAGGTATCGCCCAACAGCAACCAATTCGAGATCCAGAACATACCGAATCCTTGTGTGATAATACTCAATTGTTTCCTTTGTGTTTGGGAAACTGCATTGATATCGGACTCTTGATACCATCCTTTAAAGCTTACTTTATAGACAACCTGAAAGGCAGGTTCAGGAGACACTCGAAAAGCGCGTTGCCGATCTCCATGCATTTTCTGGATTGCGGCATTACGGGAGGTTCGCCAGGAAGGCTAATTGTTGTTTGTACGATTTACTGGGGGCCATGCTTGGCTTAGTTTGGTGTTTAGGGGTAATTATTTGTGCGACAGGAAGTGAAGAGAACGTTGCAGGCAAGTAACACGAGCATCACTACCAGTATGTCTCCCTGAACAGGTACTCTGGCGACTGGCAAGCTTGTGGCCAAATTGCATCAACTTGGAGTTTATGGTATTCATTCCCGCTTGGTTTACCTACAAGATTCAACACTCTTGCCGACCGATCGATATTGGCACCGTCGAAATACGGTTGCCATTTCTCTTAGGTCGGTAACTGCATGAGCCTAAAGTTGAGTGGAAATGATGAGGATCTAGTCTACAAGTTTTTGCGTGCCGAAAAGCTACTAGCCAACAACTAAAAAAGCTTTAGATGAGTCTCTGAAAAAAGATCCAGGAACACACAACCTTGAAGATAGCTTCCAAATCTGAAATCAGCTTTGAGCAGGACGATTATTACCGCGTGTACTTCGTACAGGAAACAAGCCTATCATGACATTCGTTTTTCCGTGTCCCTCGATTTTGCTGCGAACCGTGGAATGATGCCCTTCAGAATTCAAGTGGATAATCGAATGTTTGCGATTGCCAGACGGTTGGCTGATGAACGTGCAAGTTGCCCAACGCACCGACTAGGGGCTTGCTCCTGCGTGAGTTTGCGAATTTGTGATTTGCTGACCTGAGATCAGGCGGATTGATGATACGCGGCCATGCTATCGACCGGCGGGTGAGTCATTGGTGAGAAGTCTTGAAATCGAGCCCCGCCCAATCATATTCGAGGAATAATAACCGCTTATCCACACTCAATACATCTAATTCCCGTCGCCAGGCAACATCTGGGCTGGGTAATGCCAAGAAGGATAACGTCCTCAGCTGTCTCGGAACCAACCTCCACACACCCATGACGCTTTATCGTGTGTATATCTGTTTTAACTCAAGGTGGGTAGTCGTGACTAACTCCGAAGGTGGTCATGCTGAGCATGCTTGGATAACAACATGCTAGTCTACAGCGTGAATTCTCGCCGGGCTTTCTATGCGGTGGGGACTGTGCTATTCACGATAGTTACATGAAGATGTGAGTTATTATAATACCCTACCTTACCTTACCTTAACCCATCCCTTCACGACTCCTCTAGTACTCCTTCGTTTCGTCCTCTATGCGTCTCCGCAGCGTCGGATTGCATACAGTTCGATCTATCACCTCACTACAACAAGCCTTCATCCAACCCTGCTCTTCCTTCGCGCTTGTTTCGCCAAACCAAATTACGTGTATGGTCCGGACCCGTGGTACTGGGCCAGCAGTAGGAAGAGCCGGGTGCATGATTCATAATGACTTTTTTTCTATTCGCCACCAGTGGGCTTGTCTTCTAGACTAGTTCTTCCGGCATCCGGTGCGAATGGTACACGCGTGGCCCCTTGGAGTGCCTGTTCCGCTCTAAGCGGGGGTAGGTGAGTGGGAAAGCGTAGAGCAAGATCGATAGGCCTCCTTGTTCTACTTCTGAATAGCGGCCCTCAAGTCATGCGCTTGAATGAATGTTTTGAGAAGCGGTATATATGTGTAAGTCGTGTACACATGAACTCATTCTCTTCTTCGCCCTGTGGTAGGTGGGTTTCGCATTGTCGTAAATCACCTTGTGAATTCGCTTACTCCTCTCCATGGGTAAGCAGAGTTGCTTGTTTCTCGTTACATTTGAAGACGTGCAATCTCGCACTGATCTCCTAGATACTGTTCAGCTATAAAGTCGGCTATACATCTAGGTAGTATATCCGAAGGTTCTTTCTTTCGTAGTACGTACTCCTTGCGCTACGTTTGTGGTGTCGCCAGGAGGAAGTCAAGGAAAGAATCTAATGCTTTGAACATTCAGATTCTTGTGCAAGCATATCAAAACACCAACACGCCAGTCGAAAACCATGAGCTGTTGGCAATCAATGGTTCTCATTCAGGTAGTAGCCTATGCATATATTTCATACCTTCGGGCTCTTTGCATTGCTACTGTATCTCCTATTTCATTCAAGTCTTGATCCTTATAGACCTAGAGCTATGAGCTTCGTAATCATACTGCGATTATCGATACACCCGCACATGCTTTACCTCCCAAAATCTGGGCTTGAGAATGGCCCTCAGGCTCAACAGTTCCTAAAGGTGCCGATTGCGGAGAAGGTAGGTCCCTCGGAACCCAAGCGGTAGTATCCATGAACCAACTGTCTCTGTCGACATTATGTTTCTTGTTTCTCGTTTACCATCTTCATTGGCAGGAATATCCATTCCCCCAGATCTGAGGGAGAAGGTAAATGTGCAGCTCATACAACAGGGGTATGGCTCGTCATAGAAAACTTCTGCGACAGTTTGGGCGGTCGTGTGCGGCGCCTCGCACTGCAGCTCGACCAAAATCATTTATATCTCGACTGGCCACTAAACAAACCATCGAGTTACGTTATCCCATGCCTAAATTAATCAAACGTTTAACTCTACCGCCGACTCGTATTGACGTACTTTTACCAAATTATACTCTAAGCGTCAACTTACTTGCCTCCGCCCCGGGTTATCCTATTAGCCGACAAGCTGAGCACAAGTCCCTACGACTAACCTTCGAGCGCCTCGATAACTTTCTATCCGATTCTCCCCTCGCAGAGTTCTCCGTCGCGGCGCAGGCCTACCTTGTAGTGTCTGACCTATAGAAATCGATCGAATACGCTATGCGCAAGCATAGCGTCCAAGGTCGCGTTTATAAAGGGCGAGCGCTGAGTTAGGGTTGATGGACGAAGCGTAGTCAGGGAAGCGCTCCTCGGCCCAGTCTACCTCTCATGCCAGGATGCAAAAATGCTTGAGTGGGCGACAGGTCAACATAACCTCGCCGCGGCAGGAGAGGAGCACGGCGACTAGCAGGGGAGGAGGAAGTCAGTTTCACTGGAGATTTAATGTCTACGCCCAGTAGACAGTAATGATACCAACAATCAACCATGTGAAGGAAGCCCAGGCTATCAAACACGGACATCGTTACCCTGACGCCCTCCGAATGACTTGGGCATTTCAGGAACCCCTCCAACGTAACTTCGACCACAGCCGAACACCTCCCTAGAACGAACCTTCCACCACCCTGAAATATCTATCTAATGGCACCCAGGCATCCCCATCATCCATCTATCAAGCGCACACAGGCATAGCCCTGTCGCCTTGTCCCGACTTGCGGCCTCAGAATACGCATGCACCTCGAGCACGACGATACCGGCAAGTATCATCCACTTCCTCTTTGCTTTCATACAATATATAACACAAAAGCTTATCACACACAGATATAGACTTCAAACTACCCAACGCTTCTCACCTCGAAACATTCATCTGATTAATGATATTGGCAGAGCCGTTTTACACCTTATTCATATCGTCGCCGACCGGAAATACGTAGCTCATCCCTTCATGTTAGATATATGTCAACTTCAATAATGGCGGTCATCTACCCTAAGATAAATGATTGCCTCACGACAACTGTGCTGTGGATAGTTCACAAACAGGCGATTACCCATCTAACCATTTCCATTTGGTTATTTTATAATAGTAGAAGTAGGTTGAATAGAGCCGATACTACCTATCTACTAAGTGTGTTCGCTGTAGTCTTCCACGAAAGATATCCTACAGCCCAGATGTGGACATAAGTAGGAAATATGACCTAAATGAACACTGCTAAGCATCATGCGGACTAGAGAACGGCGAAAGGATCAACACAACGCATCAGTTATTTTTTCCCCTTGTCTAGCTAGACTATCATGAACGATTTTTACTCAATGGCCTCTTGACTTTCCTGCCAATTTCTAGCCCTGAGCGAGTATCGTAGTCCTATACGTAGTTCGCAAAACAACTGGACGAAATTTCAGAAACACGAAAACATGACGCCAGAGATACTACAGTAGTGGCGAGGCTCGCATGTCGAAGGGTCCCTTTCTAGCAGCCATAAAAAAAGACGCGGAATAGCTCTCAAGCACATGCCCGAGAAACTATCTCAGCCACGTAGGCATCGACTCGAAACTTGGGCCTCCATGACTTTACCAGTCATTCCCAGCCATTACCATCATTGCCACCGTTGGTAGGGGCACCCCATCCATTTGCATCACCGCCATCATTGCCTTTGGCAGCACCCGCATCACCACCCGCATCACCATCGGCGCCCCAGGCTTCACCATTCTCACCCGGGTCTTCTTCGTCCGTGTCGTACTCGAATTTGAGCTTCGAGATATCCGTGTCTTCCGGCTTATACTGCTCGAGGAAGTCGGGGATAGCCTGGCCGGTCTCCATGAGGGTCATTGTCAAAAGCTTAGCCATGGGCTCATCTCGGTCCGTGTAGAACGAGGTAGCTAAACCGCGGTGGCCAATTCGTCCAGTGCGACCTAATTTTGGTTAATTGGATGAGAACTGAAATAAATGAGGGGGTAAATACCGATGCGATGAGTATATTCTTGGATGCCGCCATGGTCCATGGTCGGAAGGTCATAATTGATGACATGCATCACGTTACGGACATCAATGCCACGAGCAGTGACACCAGTGGTAACCAGTAGTGGAGTCTTTCCCGCTCGAAATGCTCTCATTGCATCCTCACGCTCTCGTTGAGTGCGGTCGGCATGCATAGAGGTACAAGGAAGATCCTTATTGAACAAGAAATCGTCAAGCTCGTCGGCTGTTCTTCGATTGTTGACGAAAATAATTGTTCGTGTTGGTTCCTTTGAGTAAATAAGGTCAAGCAGGGCTTGTTTCTTCATGGATGGGTCCACGAATATGACATCCTGCTTGATGTTCTCGTGGCTGCTTCCAACTCGTCCGACTTTGATACGAACGTAGTTCTCGGCAAGATGTGTCTTGGCGAGCTGTCTAATTGCAGTAGGAAACGTGGCAGAGAAGAGCATATACTTGACATTGCCCTCTTCCTGTTCTGTCGTTGACGTTAATTAGACTCTCGAAGTATGGGAATATTCCAACTTACCTCCACCGCCGAGGATCTTGTTGAACTCCTCCTCCCAGTCAGCATGCAGCATCTCGTCAGCCTCATCAATTACCATGTACTTTACTCTGCGAAAGGACAAAACATGGTCTCGTTCCATCAGATCGATGAGACGTCCGGGCGATGCGATCAGAACATCACACCCTCGATGGAGATTGTCGATCTGGTCACGCATAGGACCTCCGCCATAGATGACGCAGGGGCGGAGCATAGTGCGATAACAAAACTTGCGAGCTTCGTTGAAAATCTGAATTGCCAACTCGCGAGCAGGCACAACAACGACCACCAGCGGTTCAGCACGGACTCGAACACCAGCATCCGCATCAGCGGGGCTCGGACGAGGTGCGGCCAGCTTCTTCGCTTTTCCCATCAGATGATTGAGGATGGGGATTAGGTAAGCGGCTGTTTTACCCGAACCTAGTTCAGATATCAGCTATTATTGCGAACCTATATGAAATACGAGAACAAAACTTATTAATTACCAGTCTGGGCGATCGCGAGCAAGTCATATCCCATCTTGATGGCCGGGATACAGTATCGCTGGATCGGAGTTGGGGTTTTGTAACCGCACAACTCAACATTGCGAAGCATAACTGGGTGCAAACCAGCGTCCTTGAAAAAATTGATTGGCTGAATGCGCTGAAGGCCCTCCTGGGTCACGTTGATCGTGTCAATCCTATACAAGTTAGTGAAAGCAGTGCATATAAATTATCTCGAATAGTAACGTACTTGCTGAAGTCTATGCCCTGGGGGTCACGCAAGTCAGGGTCTCCAAAAAGTTGAAACTCGAGCTCAGGATGCACAGGACCAAGGTCACCCGTTTCTCCGTCCCACTCATAGACTCTCGCATTTCCCTCCCACGAGACATTCGGATCGTTCTCGTCGTAGTTATTCTGGGTTTTCTTGCCCCAGACCTCAACTGGGGTCTTGCGATGCTCAGTTGTCGCGCCTGCGGTTTGAGCACCACCATTACTCTGCGGCGCCTCTGGAAGTGCAGCCTTCAGATCATCGTTGTTCTCCCAACCCATGATGAAAATAGCCGTGGTCGAGAACTGCGAACTTGCCGTGAGGGCTAGAGTTGTTGCCTGCCAGTTACTTTAGAAAAGGGAACGGAAACGAGAAATGTGAACTTAATTGAAATGGATAGCGGTGTAAGGTATGGTGATAACAAAGATAGAGTTGGCTTGAAAGTTATGGTGAAAATGAAATTACGCAACAGCGTAGAGCAATCGACAATAAAATATGCGGTTTCCCACGGCGACCATAGATGGCCCAGCTGCTGAGACAAGTATGATGAATCCTTATGGGAACGATTTGACTTACTTTGATACTGACCGCCAAGTTGCTAAGGCTTGGCCGGAGGTGACTGGAGGTAGGAATGTGTTAGTACGGAAGATGAGACGTGGATTAGTAAGTAGTGGCTAGAGGGGATAGGATGGTACCTAGTAAGAACGAAGTTGATCAGTGCATGTAAGCTCACAAGACTGTAGTGTGACGACGGATCAATGGATAATGAGTGAGATGATAGTTGACAGCACAGCTAGCTACGTGCAGGATCACTCAGCGTGGGAGGAGCAGTCGGTGAAGGAGGATGCAGGATATTTGGGCCACCGGATTTAAAGACTGCAGGTGGGAAGACGCAAGATGTAGCTGCAGGATGTTTGTCGGTATGTGGTAGAGGGGCTCACCTTCGGCTAGGAAATGTTAGCTGAGACACCTTGAAGAGTAGGTAGATCAGGTAAAAGACCAACTTGGGGGAGGTGGGTGATGAGGATACGAAGGTGGAGGAAGAAGTGGGAGAAGAGGAGAGGCAGTTGGTGAAGGGAAGGAAGTGCGGCCTTGTGCTGGGATAGATAGAAGGAAGGAAGGCAGGAGTGATATTGAGGTGCATTAATAGGAGAGTGGTACCTGGGTACACGTCTTGTGTTCTTGTTTTGGTTCAAAGTTGGGAAGGAACAAACAGAGTTACCAGGGCACTAGCGGGAGCGTGCAGTGGAGGGAAACAATGCCACCAAGAAGGACCTTGGGTTGGGGATGGAGGGATCTCACAAATCCAGTAGAGATAACTACTCACTGGTAAAAGATTGCAGGAAGTTCCCAACCTCAAGAACAAGAGACGTTGTGTTGACCTTGGGGAGGTTTAGGAAAGGAGAAGGAGGGTGTTGCGTAGATGGGAGAGGAAGGCGGTAGATGGGTTGATATATATGCACGAAAACAGGGGGTGGGGGTTTATGTATTAGAAAGCAGGCAGAAAAAAAGAACGGGAAATACTCACGTTGATGCCTTGCAGAAGTGCCTAAGGCGTACAGGTAGAATGTTCCAGTGCTTGGGTGAGCTGTGAGAACTTTATGCAAAAAGGTTGAAGTCCAGATATATTGTGAAGAAGGCAGAGGAAAGGACGGAAGTAGGTAGGCAGTGAAAAGATTACTCTTAGGTGGGTGGGCGGAATAGAAAGGTATTCATCGGGATGAAAAGGTCAGTACCTTAGGTAGGTAGGTAGTGTAGGCAAATGTGACTCCCTTGGGATTGTTACCTTAGGTAGGGGTCAACAGCATGCATGGAGACAATGGCTTGAATGTACCTAGGTACATATTCACGTTGCTGCTTGAAGGAACGAGGTAGACCAACAACAGCAGTAAGTGTGAGGTATTGTCGATGGTCTGTAGTAAGGAGATACCTGGCAGCAGACTTTGGGGTACGTGAATGAATACCTACCTAGGTATATAGTAGGTAGGATACCTTCAATAAAGTAAAACACATACAGATTGTCTAGGCTGTGATAATAATAAAGGAGCTTAGGATGAGTGTTCCTTTAATGGTAGGAGAGTTGATTGGATTGTAGCAGTATACAACATGTAGAGGAAAGCGCGAAAAAGGGCCGCCGCAGGCAAAGGTATGAGCCTGCTACTGTTCACGAGCTATAAGAGAGATCCCAGGGAGACTTGAAGAATCCGTAAGTTTAATACGTACTGAATATCCATAGGTATTTACATGATATACCCCGTCCAGATGCTTTCGTCATCGTCAACTCGTAACGCGCGTTCGTAATCACCCATGCCATCTCTTAGTGTCTGGTCAAGTACAGCAGCAGCTCGCCCGGCAGCACCTCCTTCTTTCTTGGCCATCTCGACACCGGCCTCGACAGCATCCATGAATATTCTAGCGAATATTTCCTGTCTATCCTCCCGATTGCGGTATATCTCGCTGTCTTCGTCTCTGGGGGGTTTGAAGAGCCCCAGATACCCGAACGGGTCCGGCGTTCGGGGGACCGTGCTGATGCCACTAACCCAGTCGTCGGCAGTCCAGGGGTTCGAGGCCTCGGGCTTGAACCCAAGCTCCAAGAATTTGGCCAGCACCGTCATCTGCCGCGGGAACGAGTGCCCAAACTTCTTGGACCCGAACGTGGTGCGCGGTGCCGAGGTCCAGCCGCCCTTCGAAGCAGCTGACGGCGCGGTCGCGATAGTCCATCCCAGTACTGACATGAAGTCCTTCAGGGGCTTAACCCAGCAGCCGGGACTCGCGACCAGGTCTTCACCGGCAGCATCGAGAATCCACTCCATGTAATTTAGCCCGTCATCTTTAATATCTTGCGATAGATGTGTCATGGCGCCCCGGATATATAGCATGGTCTTCTGGAGGTGTGGCCGAACCTCATCGGCCGGGAGCTGTTGAAGGAGTTTCAGAAGCTGACTACGAACGGATTTAGAAGAATCCGGCATCAACGGCAGAACCTTCTGAAGTAGTGTGGACGTGCCCACGGGGTTCGTGGGCGGATTGGTCGAAAGCTGTCCCGTCAGGTAGGACAGCGCATCTCGACGTTGCGTGTCGGTTCGCGAGCTCGTAAGGGAGAGCTGGTGTTTGAATCGCTCTACTGCATCGGGCGCAGTCTCAGAGAGCTGCTGTTGTAAGACAATTGCTGCGGAATAATATTTAGCAAGACACGATCAATTGAGATAGACTACATAAAGGGCGCATCCTACACTTAGACTTAAAACTGGTGTCGGTAAAATTAGAAGCCTTCGGTCTGGTCTTGCCGACTTTCAACTTGGGCTTCTGGAAGTCCTTCTTCTTTTCCTTCTTTTTCTTGTCGCTGGAGCCCATCTTGACTCGATCATTTGGGCGACAAAGATTCGCAACGAAGCAAGCTTCGTGAGACGATTCAATGCCGGCACCTCTAACCGTTGATGTAATCCTTGCCGCTGGGTGATGATGCTCAACTCATTATGAACTTTTTGGCGGTAGCTCAGGGCAGAATTATAGAGGGGTGTTCTGCTGTGGCGCTACTACAAGATACCTATAGGTACCTACCTCCTAGACTGCTCCCCCCACGGCACGGCACCGATAGGCGCTGGGTAGAACCACAGCATCGTTTAAATGGTCTGGTAGCTCGGTGTCGCAATGCCGGTGGCTGCTGCTAATTAAGTCTTACCCCTGGCCAATTGTGGCTGAAGCTCTACCTACAGCGTCGCGATGAAACCCTGCCAGGTCGTAACTCTTGATGTCTACTCAAAGTACCTAAACACGATAGTTTCTACGACTTCATTTTGTCCGGAAGCTCCGTTTAGGGATAAGATAAGATTCCATCATAGCAATTCGGAAAGTATTTGAGCGCAAACATGTCGGATAAAGGCTTGGTGCGTTTTGCAAGCAACCAAACACCAATGTCGTCCACCAAACTAACGGCGAATAGAGTTCGGCCAATCTCGAATCGATGGAGGAAGCCCTGCACCGACTCTCCAAGAAGCCCGGCGTGAAAGCTTGGCTTATGCTCGACCGCTCAAATGGCGCTGTCTTGAAGACCAACGGCCACATTGCCGCCGTACGGCCAGCGAAATCCGCCTCGAATGCCAACGGCACCGGCGTTTCCCCCTCACTGCCCACGCCTGCTGGCGGGTCCTTCTCGACCGATGTCCAAACCATCACAAACAACGAATCCTTGGCTGCACAGGAGCTGGCAAGCATGGTGTGGAGCTTCCTCAGCACGGCAGGGAGCCTGGTGGATGAAATTGATAGCGAGGTATGGTCTTCAGCTACGTCAACGTTGCATATGGCGTGTCTACGTGCCGATGGTTGGATAGACGCGAAGGACTGATCGCATACTTTCTCTTTACAGGACGAGTTGAAGCTGCTGAGACTACGCACCAAGAAGCAAGAGTTTATCATCGTGCCCGAACCGAAATACCTGCTCGTGGTTATTCACGATACGCCACCAGCCTAAGACCTGCCTGCCGGATATATTTATTCAAGGTTTGGGCGACATAGTCCGATGGGTCCGCCAATAGAGAGTTTTTTGGCGTCGAATCATGCCCTGTACTTTGACGGGTATTTTGAAGTGTGTTGTTTGCTGCATGGAAAGGCGTTCTGGAGAAATGATACCCCGCTACTGAGAATGAAGCATTTCAATATTCTGAAACGACTATTCTCGTATTGCCGTCTACGCGTTTACCTTGTGCTTGGTCTTCATAATAGGCTTGTGACGGTTCTTTCATATTTTTGGGAACTAGTCTTAGTAGTTGCGCCATATCCTACTATGTTTTCGTCGTGCTACATTTGCACAGTTAATAGGACTGCCTCGAGAACATTGAACGGCCGTGCTTTAACCCTAAGTTGGATGCCTCTCCACCCGACAGATTCCCCTACACCGGCTAGGTCGGTAAACCCCTCCTCTCAAACTTGCTTGGAGCCCTAGACGGATGAGACTGTAACCCCCCACATATCAAGTGGCGACGTTCAACCCATATGTATGTCTGATGTTTATGGATGGTCGTGGAGGTCGCCAGGGCACCCGCTGTCAGCTTCTGCAGGCCCACAACTTCGCGATACTTCCGATGAGGGCGTGTAGATAGAACCATCCTAGCCTCAACGAGACCGTTGAACTAAGGCGGGTAAGAAAGAAACAGGGTTGGAGTCACGAGCATGTTCCTAGACGAGGGGATTCAGGGGCTGGTTACTTTAGCTGGGAGGGGTTTGCGAACGTAACCCTCCTCGGACAGAATCTACTCTGGCTTACGCTTATAGATCGGTTCCGGTTACGTATGCCAACGTTGTCACAAGGATTGGGACTATATATTCAGACTGAGGGGTCATGTGGTGTATGGCCACTGTACCTTGGACGATCTTGAGGTTTTAGTTCATTGACTAGGACGTGATGGGATCCAAAGTATTCCATCTCTGGGGGATCAGCCAGCCCTATGCAGGCTGAACGAAGGCTGAACACAAGTACCTATTTAGCACCGAGCTCCGTTGCTTCCGCAAAATGGCCTGTGACAAACCGTCGACGAACTATTTCGCATTCCGAGACGGCCTTTAGTCCTATCTCCATCGATGCTATACCAGGTTAGTACGCCATCGTATAGTAGTACTAGGGGGGCGTAGGAAAGTAAGTTGTTCGTGCCCAGTGAGTGAGAATGGTCAGACAATATTTGGAGCCCAACTTGAAACTCACGATGATCACGCATAACCCTTTGAGTAGGGCGATCGTTGGCAGTGCATAAACGCATTCTACCATTTAGCGTAACCCGCGCTTTCGTTACGACGCTCCTTTATCATACCACGCTCATGACCGAGATGTCTCTTGTCGAGAAGGCTGCGGGGCGAGGCGAACCCGTAGGCTCACATTGTCGTCCGGATGTGGGCAGAGCTCCCGGCGCTGCGGTTGGCTAATAGCCAAGCCGGCCGAGTAGGTGGATAGCGTAGTATTCGCTCCCGAATGCGGGTTGCCACGAGTAACTAGGATAAGTGCTGGGCCGATACCCTAGGCGACGATCGTTAATGCAATCGAGGTGGTGATACAGTTCTATAGTGTGTTCCCCTGTAATACAAGGGTTTTTGCGTAGCAGTGCTTGAAGTATTGGACCATCAGCCGCACCATCTCTCCTATTGCACTCGTCCTCTATGTCACACGGAGCGTACTCATTAACCCCATACTGCCTCTAGGTCGTAGCAATAGACTCATACCTGGAATTAGACTGGGATACCCAGTTGGGTAGGAATCATGCAGCCATGAGGGATGGATTATCGTCAGCCAACATGAAACATCCCTTCTCCACTAACTACTGATTCTATACTCTTGGAAATCCAAGTGATAGCCTTTATTCGCAGCGAAGGTAAAGTAAGCCAGACCGCTTTTCCATACGGATCAAGAATCCGTGACCGAGACTATGTTATCTCGGCGACCCTGACATTGGCACAACGAGTAACAAGATGCGATACTTCAAGACATCCAACGGCCGCCCCACGCATCATGTACGTACTGTAGACCTGTATGGCTGAATGGATACCTTGACGAATGACAATTAAATAATTATGCGACCTTGAGGCTGTGGTTGGTGTATTGGTCGCTAAATTGAGGGGAATATAGTGTGAGGCGACCGTACGGCGCATGATACACACCGATTGCTTCCTTGACCTCTTCGAGAAGCAAGCAAGTCGGGCATTCTCCACAAAAGAACATAGATGGTTTGAACATTCCTATGAGCATTGATGTTTCAGCGGATTACAGGGGCCCTCATAGCGAAAGTTCCTTTCAGCACATCTTCCGAGTAGATGAGAAGTTGATATGAGCGCTCTATTTTTCGGAGTATTATTCCAACGTAAGCTGAAAATAGCACCATGTCGTGGCACCGGCACCATAAAGATCCATACCTCTTGATCCTGGCCCCGGCACGGAAAGATGCTTGGTGCAATGTGCATGCTGAAATGCGTGTTACAGCACACAGCATACGGGATAGCCACCCTTCTGTCGCCACAAAAGTACCCATCCGACCTGCTATCAAGGTGTTTTGTCGGTATCGTGGCGTGTTGCAGTGGTGCTTTTTTCTGCGCTCGTCGGTCTGAAAACATTCTCAACTGAGGGGCTGATCTGCAGTATACCTACACAGGATCTACTGTAGAATCACTTGCTCTTGTCTTACTACGTAGTCTCAGATAGGTCAATGACTTGGAGGTTGAGCCTAGGAATCCCTCTTCTTGCAATAAGGATAGTACCTGATACAGCATAGACAAGTCTAATTTGGGGGGTTCTTTTGGGGAGGGGGTTGGTGGTCATTCGGACTCAACATAGTGAACGATAGTGAAGAATACTTGGCGGTTGAAGGGACGAATGACGAGGGCAGATTCAGGCAACCGGGACAAGACCGAATTAACACCACCCAGGCGAGATGAACTCTGCAGCAGTTAGCTGGCAATAGCGGTTTTCTTTTTTCGTCATCCCGTCATTCCGTCATCCGTCGCAGAGGTGCAGTAAGTACCTAGGTAGTCATAGAATCTATCTACCCAAGGCAGATGGGACCCAGCAACTTGGATGAGCACGTTTCGTAACTCCGCGCACACTATTTTGTCTTGCTCTTCAACAGCTACTCTACTCTCGGCAGCTTGCCAGTTTGATCCTGAGACACCGGCAGGGGGAATTGATAATATGATGTGGCCAGAGGAATCTTGGAGCTTATTAACATCCCCTGTCCGCGGATTGCTCCCTGGCCTTGCTTCCTTGTAGCACGATTTGGATTGACACCTTCAACCGGTACAGCCTTTCATTCTGATTACTCTAGCGTACCATGACATGGCAAATTAACTCGTCTCAGGTGCTTTCCTTCGTTGGTAGACTGATCTTACGGGTGCCTGGTGCTTGGGGGCTACTTGAACATCAGCATTGTCGGCACCACCATCACCGTTACCAATCATCATCATCACCATCACCATCAGTGTCACTATCACCACCGTCATCGACATTCAGACCTAGACTAATCGTTTCTTTCACACGCCCACGGTCTCGGCAGAATCCAGTTTGAATGTTTTGACTCTTTGTCATATATCGGCAGTAGATGCAGCCATTGTGCGGCGTCCCGCCTGACGCCGTCAATGCAAGGCTAGCACAAGACACACTTACGTTTACGGAATGTCATCCTTAAAGTCACTTAGACGCTCCGCGCGCGACTTTGTCAACGAAGTGCGGGCGACAACCGGAGCAGGAGAAGAAGGCCAGGACAGTGGCAGCGGCGACAGTATTGCACGGCCCGAATCGCCTTGGCAGGGTTCGACAAGGAGGGCTTTTCTTCGCGGCTTGATTACTACCTCGAAGGCAAAGCTAGGGAGTCTTCGAGATAATAGCAGCAGCGGCAGAAGCGGTCACGATGCAGAGGGAGCAACCAGTGGCACTGTAAGTCAAAGTGAAACCTCAGCCAAACTTGCACAGCACAAAGTACCTAGATCTAGTGTTACTTTCCCCCACATCACACATTCTAGTGCCTCAGTCCGCTGCCCCCGAACCCCAACCCCAACCCAAACAAACCCTCCGACATTGGGTCCCAACTCATGCGCCGGGGCACATAACCAACTAGACACCTGGCGGCCGACTGGGCTTGTGCAGATCTAGCAGATTGGACAGCTGTCAGCGCCATCTCTTCGTCTCTGTACCGTATGCACAGTCGCATGGCTCTCGTGATCCCATGACCCCGGCTATCCTTACTGTACTTGTGACTTGCTCATGCGCTGTTCCTGCATGCGCAATTTCGTTCCCATCCCGCCAGCCGCGATATTCATTCTTTGCCATTGTTCCTCCGCCGCCAGAGGTGAACCAACCGAATTCCAGGCTGCGGGAGGAGAATAGTATACAGTGCTACCGTAGGCTAATTCTACTCGCCAAGCAGGTCTCGTCCATTTCTCCGTCGTTCGGCACACCGCAATCGCCCCGGTCGACACTCAATTCTAACAAGGACAAACCGTTGCCGTCCCCGCCTCTTCCGGGTACGGTCGACAAAGCTGATGGCAGGCCACAGCGCCCCGTCCTCAAACTGAATCGCATCATGGCCAATTTAAATGACACCGAGATTGACAAGCTCTTCTCCGGAGCTCCGCAGTTCTTCGCCCGGTCTCAAGGCCATGGCTCAGGGGCACCCAATCCTTCAGTAGCTTTCCCCTTGGATGAAGAGTTGACTATCCGAGACCTTACTGACCACACCCAAATCGAAGATGATGCTTGGGGCTGCGTAACGGCTATCCCCCGTCTCATCCAGCGCGATCCGTCGTCTGCACCCTCACCCACTGCTAAGGCACGGCCCCACTTCAACTCGCGATGTCGGGAACGGCCCGGCATGTTGAGCATGCAGGGTCTGGAGAAAGGCACCATAGGTTACCAGGCTGCTCTGGAGCTCTCTGTTGCTGACGCTTTACAAGAAGAGCAGTACGGCTTTCACAGCCTTGGGTCCAAAGCTCCCGTCATCATCGAGCAGCGGCAGAGGCTTATCACGTCTAATGATGCGTTGCGCCACTTAGATGACGCCAGCATAATGGAACAATTACTCAAGGTGGACGAGAGATATCACATAGGACAAGCCTCGTGGCGCGGTAAATCCCAGGAGCTGTATAACGACCTGTTTCGGAAGGTTTTGCACCCGCCAACAAGAGTCATTGATCCCAAGGATCCTTATGGTTTGGCAGTGCAGATACACGCCCTAGTCAAGGTCCTTGCAGCGTCCAATGCCTGGATCGATTTCTCTCGTGTGGAGTGGCGAATACGCCTCGGCCAAATCTTATGGGGCTTTCCTCTGGACGACGAAGTGTCCGATGGCTCTTCGATAAATGACGGTAGCGACGCGCAAGACCGGAGTGAAGAGCGGTACTGGCTACTGCTTCAGATTCTCTTGGCTTGTGAACTTCTGATTCGACTCGACGCCATCACAGAAGGCGAAGATATTGCCACTCACTTGTTGAAACAGTCTGATGTCCACAAGTTTGAGAAAGAGGCTAACATGTCAGTGCGATGGTCACTTATTCTTGCCCGGTCATGGCTAGAAAATATTACTATTTCTAAAACAAATGCGCTCTCCTCGGAGCCATCCACCCCAAAGCATTGGTTAACGGCCTTGACGAGCAAGATGAACCTCAAACACGAGCACATGCATGGAGCTCATTACACTGACCATACCCAGCATCGTCACAATGCTACCGCTGAACATGTGTATACTATCAAAGGGAGGTTTCCCGAGAGGCAGGTAGCGGGCTTGTTACACTTCGCTCGGAAACTACGCTGGCCAGGTCTAGATGTGTCGGCAACGAAGCTATCTGAGAAAGCGACAGCCCTAAGCCAGGGAATGCCAATAAACATCCCCGTACCAACAAGCGATATACGACGTGCGTCATACTTCGGTGATGATGATGCCTCGCTCAATAAAAGAAGTCAACTGGTCAGAAGGCGTAAAGTCGATGCGGCTTTGCATGCATCTGGCTGGCTATCTAAGTCTTACATCTCTGGTCTCATATTGCCTGGAGAAGCATTGTCTCACTTTCTTATGTCGACTCTGCTTGAAAGTGACAATGAAGCCATCTCAAGACTAGGTTCAATTGCTAATTTATGCGGAGGCTTTGTGTATAGCGGAAAAAGTTTTTGGAGCACGGCCTGTATTGTCGGCCGTGTGCTGGCAGCAGGCAGAGGGTCTGCCGAATGCATGGGCTGGATATCAAGTGATGTGATGCCGCAAAACTTGGAAGATGGTTGGGTAAGTATTACCGTCGAGGATATTCGTGGTAGGTTCATTTTGATTCTCTTCGACATACGATATCCGACTAATATCATTAGACGATGTGACCAAAATCGGGAGGAAAGCCCGTATATGGGGGAAAACTTCAGTCGAACGGGAGTCAAATGTACTAGGCGATGCTGATCCATCAGACATACTTCCTGCCGATTTCATCATCCCCCACGAAGCTACATATCAGAATCGACCGCCATCTAACATTCGAATCGACTTCAAGTCCTTGGATCTTCGTACCCCAGCGGGCAACATTAACTCCACGCCTTCCATAGAGGGAATGAAGCTTCCCCCCGACTCAGACAAGGCTTCCGCAAACCAGGCTTACACGGCGTCTGTGGCATTTTCTATGTCTCACGATGCCACCGACGAAGATATCGATTTCAATTTTTCGCTCATGAATGACGTGTACTTTGTAACGGCGCACCCTTGTGCCGCATCCAGTCATGTAAAGTATTTGAAGTCCCCGTCGAGCCCGACTATCCAACAGATTGATGTGGGTGGTCATGATTTCGATGGCAAGCCTTCGAGCCCAGCACATACCACTGGTGAGTGTATCCTAACATAGTATCAACATTGCAAGCCTTACTAACATTCTCAGGACACCCGCTCCACCGTTTCTATACATACACTGCCATTCACCTTACAGATATCCTAAATCGACCCGCCTCAACGTCTCTGGAAGACCTCATAAAAGGTCCTCCATCACATGGAAGATCAAGCAGTGTGTCATCAAAGACTTCATTTGCGAATAGACCCCAGCGCGTGCTGGTCATTGACTGCATAACGGGTTTTGCTCCTCCCCGCTCGCCAGACATGCCGTCCCTTTCACGCATGTCATCCCTTTCATCTTCGTTCGCGCTCGAGCCGATGAGCACAACTCCAATCCAACTCTCTACTCCGCAGCTCGAGCGTCGCCCTAGCACAGCCCGCTCGGGTGCCAGTAAATTCGAACGTGTCGATCCGCCGCCTCCCACGGCACCGGAGGCCAAGATGGAGCTCGGAACACGAAGGCGGCAATTTGGCTCCGACCTGGAGATCCTCGTACGTGCCTTCTGCGCCGAGAGAGGTTGGAACGCCATCATAAGCCGCCGTAGGAGGGCCTGTCTGGCGTGCGCAATTCGCGAAGCCGGCGCACTCGGATGGAGAATCGTCATTCGTGTTGACTAAACTACTAGGATGCAATCACACTATCTAAAAAGGGTTCTACTCCATATTCAACAAGCGTCTCATAAAAGGTATAGTAACGAAAGCATTAATTGCGAATTATGGGAAATTGCTACGAGTTACGACGAACACAAGAAACATAGCATCAAGTCGTGCCATACAGCGGCAATGACAATATGTAACAGAAAGGAAAGGAAAAGGAAAAGCTTTATTGTACAAAGAATTCAAGCAGAGCTTATGTGTATATAGTGCGATACCCGACTCAAAATCAGGCAGACGACAATAGTCCTCGACCATTCTCAGCATTCTCATTTCTCGTGAAATCATTGCTTAATTCATCACATTATTTGCCCATGCTGTCTTCTCATCCATACGCCTCTACTACCTACCTGTCTTGTTGGGAATATTAGAGTTCCTCTGGCGACTATACATGCACACCGCTTCGCAACTCGGCTCCGCCTCGGGGATTCCGGCACATGGATACCCCCTTGACAGCAACCCCATTAAACACTAGAAGAGCCAAGTCCCAACTTAGCCCCAACTGTGTTTTTGGCAGCTGATCCCTTGCACTGAAGACAAACAGTCTTTGAGGTCCGGCCTAACCGGGTACTGTGCTGTTTCGACAATTGTCACAGATCCAGTTTTGTTCGTATTCTGTACCACGATGTGCTCGTCAACGTGACACTGTTGACGGATCTCTTATGCGATCCTCCCATTGTGATTAAATGGTCAACGAAGAGCCGCAAGGGCAGAGCCTCCGCAGATCCTGCTAGTCGTCGATGCGCTAGTAAATGACTAATAAATATACAAGGAATGCTCATCTGAGAAGCGAGCCTCATCCCATTCCTACGAAGAGCCGCATACGTAGCACGAACGTCCGTGCAGTCGATCATAAGATACGTACCATTCCTGCTAGTCTGCTTTTGGCTCGTCTATCTGGGTCCGAGATTGGAAGTACAGTATGTGCAGAACTCGCTTTCCTTCGAATCAGAAGCTACCCGGTCGGCCCGGTTTGGTTTAGGATCCAAGATCAATGAACAGAGAAACACGTGAACCCGTGACAGTAATCGTGCCGTGTCCCTTAATTTGATCTCGAATGTGACATATGTCTACTCTTCGGTATAATACCTAGGCTATTTACTAATCACACGCCCACACGCTGACATACATAACGGGCAAACCAACATGCAGTGCCGTATGTGGATGTCTTACCCATTAGATTGATTGCATAATCTATTTTAGGATACTCACCTCAAGCGACACTAGAGTACCTAAAGGTGAGAGAAACCGGTTACCGAGAATCTATCTCATGGCTCGCCCAATAGTGCTTATTCGTCTACATAATCTATATACTTATACAAAATAAGCTCGTTTATCTCTTTCTATTTAGTTATTGTGCTCGTAGTAGCCGCGATAAAGACGAAATTAAAAACAGCGTGCCCATAGGATCACCAGAAAGGAATGAAATAGGATCGAACACAACCAACAACACCAAGGCCCAGCCACGAAGTCCTACTTCAGTGACACACGGGTACGATGACATTCTTTTGTTTGCTTGTTGGTTTCATCGAAATTCATTCCGCGTCGTGTACACTTGCCTGTGCCCGAAAAAACGCCGCCCTAGCCGCGCCGGCTACCTGCCCATCTCTCACCGCAATCAACCACGGTCGGGAATGTCCGAAGAGAGCAGATAATTATAGCATCAGGAAAAGGCAAACAAGCGGGCGCCCAACAATGCTAACGACAGCAGAAATCGAAGAAAAGAGGCCGTCAGCCCGTGAGTCAGTCAATGCCGAAGTAATCATGTAATCGTCATGTTTGCCACCTGGAAGGATTGCGAAAGAAGAAACGGGTTCACATGACGGGAGCGGTTTGATAAGTTTGTTGTTGGGCGGCACCACAGCACAGCACAGGGTTGCATTGCATGCGGTGTGAGGAAAGGGCCTCGATTAAGGGGGTGCGCCAGGCGGTCGGGTTAACAAGGCAAAGACGGTTGAGCTCCTCCATAGTGGCGAGATGATGGTAGGGCTATTTAAAAAGAACCACGTGGTTGCACATGAACGGATTTTCAGCCCATATCATACTATCGCACGCCTCAAATCAGGCGCGAATGAAATATTCAATGCGTGGCCCGTAATACCTATACTTCAGGCGAAAAAGGCGCCAAGCCTCTGGCATCAACTCTGTAGGATTGTGCTGCTGAGAGATTTAACGGCGTCGTGCATGACGGTAGTTATCTACATGAAGTAAGGTTCTGAAGGCTCACGTAGTATCCAGGTAGTATCTAATAAGTCCTGAAATCATAACGCCGAATATTGATCATCAGGCCAGAAAGTCTACAGCAGTTATAGCAATGCGCCCGTCTACAATTTTATATCTTTCTGATTTGCTTCGAGTTAGCGATGGTTGCCACACATTCTCCTAACCCACGTCATTTCATGTATGGTACTCATGCCTGCTTACTGTCGTGTAGTTATCACGGACAAGACGCTAAGTACACGGAAGGTAGCCGACAGTAAGTAGGTAGGCATCATTAAACGGAACCGATCATGTTGGTAATTACGAATACGGATTAGGTCCTTGCGCCACATAATAAAACTCGACCACGTATAGTACTTTATAGACAAATCATCAAATCCAAGATTTCGTGAATCTGCTTGGTATTTGCGCCTTGCAGAAGTAGGAATGGGTAGATCTAGCTGACGCCAATCGAAATATGAGATCGCGGTATCATGAACATCTATCGGCGGCTTCATTTACATGGTCCGTCAAGTATTTATTACAAAGTGATATAGTATAAGCAGTTATATTTCATCACGACCCTGGGCCTTATGTGGCGCGCTGACATTTGGCATCTCCCACGCAGGAGGTGCACATGCATCGAGAATTGATCTGTCAAAGCTCCTTTCGCTCGCTGTGCCGCTTGTCATGTCACCAGCCGAGGGGAAATGATCTAAGTGGCGTCGCATGTCAGAACTTCTAGAAGGAATGGGGAAGGACTTGCGAGAAGAGATGAAGAATCCGTGCTGGAGACGACGGAAAGAGGCTTAGCTGCGAAGCTGACACCCGGGGCTGGTTCAGCGAGACCGCCCTGTTTTCTGTTTCAGGTCGTACTAAGACAGCCTCACACTAGCTCAGCTGTCCGTCCGACCGTTTTCGGCTTCTTCAACAACTCCTCTTTGGTACCGATCTCAAACTATCGGATTAAGGGTTCTGCTTCGTTCCGCGCTCCCTGGCATAGTGGTCCATATTCCGGTGGTTTAACAGCATTTTTAGCAGTCTGGACCTAACAAATTCCGGCAATGCGCCGACAGCGCCGCAATTCGCTTTACGAGCACGCGACCTCCTCTCTACGAAATCGGTGGTTCGTCCGTTCTAATTACGTTTCCTATACGACCGGTATACGACGTGTCCGTTCTCGGAATCCAAGTCGGATTGTTTCATCTCAAATGTTGAAACCCCAGCTTTTTTCGTGCACGCAGGTCTAAGAGAGATCATTTCTGATTAGTGAATGATTTGCGTCGTAGAGGAAGGTAGTAGCACTTCCGCATCTGACATGCATTTACAATCATGCACGTTACCCGCGTCCAAGACTCATAAGGCTGAGATTACCGTCTCATAAGGTGAGGCTGATGGGGGCATCATTAATATATTGTGTCCCCTTATCAATCGAGGTAGTCTATTGTAGGGTATGCTCGCACTTGACCACCTACCTAACCTGTAAAGCTCTCAATGTTACAGTGCAGTTTAGACTAATTATGTAACCGGGCTAACGTCAAGGTAGACGTTCTGGGCGCATTACTAGGGACACATCCCGTCCCAAAAAGGAAAATCTGAACAGAAGAGAGGATCTGGCTTCTCAGATCCTCATTAAATCTCGTTTCAGTCTCTCTCAAACGCTCAAACGGAGTGACGGAGTGGAGCTTACAAAGCTTCTAGCATTTCTTCCTAATCCCTTCTAGAACTTTACGATAAACAGTAAAAGAAATATGCAAGAGAGAACAACACGAGTGAGTCAGTATGTTGGATTTCAGTATTGTCAGACCCGAATAAAACCCCGCACACCAGCATGGATTCTTTTCGGAATAGCGTCTACTAGTCTACCATGCTAATGCGTGGTTTTTTCTAATGTTAGAAATTTTCAGGGCGTGGAAGCAGTGTACTTCGTAATACCTAGTCAGCCTACACTACGCTAACAGGTAGGGCTGTTGCAAGGAAAGTTGGAGTTAAGATGTTGCCAACGATATATCTCACCTTGTTCAAGGATTAGAAGCAACAACCAACATTAGGTGTAGACCCTGTTGTGTTGTTACGACAGTCAGTCGTGTTCCTTGTGTTGTTCCTTGCTTCTGCCGGTTCCAGAATTGTCGTATCGCGCTCCTTGACTGGATATGCCCGTGGTTCGGATGTCGTTGGTCCCAAGGGTCCCTCAGCCCAATATTTTCCTAATCGAGACGATAATCCTTTGCTAGGTGAGACGAACAGCAAGTTCGGGATTTATTTGAAACTCCCCGGACCTTGCTTAGCCTCGTCTATCATGTCATCGCTTTAGGTTGGTAGGCCTTCGTCGGAACATACGGACACCCCAACCATTGCTACCTCGCCTAACGGTCAGCTCGGTGCTGCCTTGAGCCCGTACCCACGTACCAAGAACTTAATCCTTCGATCCTTCCAAACTCCAGCTTGCTGACAGCTGGTGGGAAACCTCCGCAAGGTCCAAGTTCCAAGGTTGTCCCAAGCGTATGTAAGACGGAGCAGAACTCGGCGGGCTCATCAAGGTGCCAAGCAGCTACCTTACGCATCGGGTTCAACGGCGAAATAGAAGCAACAAGGTTAGTAGCGCAATCTAGGGTTAGGTAAAGCGAAAATCCACCCACGCCAGCCCCCTGATTCCCCGGCCCTTGCCGGTACCTTAGCAGACGATCGGAGCATGGCCAATAGCCTATAATAGACTGGGGTGGTGGTGAGCAGATGACGATATATCAGAGCATAGGATTGATGATGCTCCAACAGCTTCAGAAGCTTAGCATGTTAGAAAGGTAAAAAGTGTACCGAAATGGAGAGTTATATCAATAGTAAAGGTGGCTAGTCCTACGGCTTGGTGCTCCTATAGTATCCTGCTATAGCTGCATACAAGCTTACTTATTACATATGCACATACGGCGAGGTACATCCATGATCAGTGCATGAACCCATGCGCCGTATGTATATACTGTACATACATACGCCTGATGATCTACCGGACGCGAATCTCGAAGTCCAGCAGGGTGGCGGGTCATAGCGCAACAGGTATGCAGGCGACGGACATTCGACACCAAATCGGAAGTAAGACCCGCGGATTTAAGGTGACCGTCCTCGTCATGACGAGACGCCCGTATTCACCGACGATTTAAAAGCTGGTTTGGTCTCCTGGCGGCAAGTTCGACATGCAAAATATTTGCGAAATTCAGGAAAGCATAGGACCTTTAACGACGAAGTATCAAGTCAAGGACGCGGCAGGCTATGGTGCACGAAGGTTCGCAGGGGTACCATCTAGAATGTAACGCTCGCACGTTTTCGAGGTAGTAGCAAGCAGCATGGCATGCGCTGCACGTGAGTGGCACAGCGGTTTATTTCCAGGTGAAGTTGAAGATCCCCAAGTCTAGTCTGCGCTAGAAGAAGATAATCGCCTATTGGCCATATTCCCATCTTGAAACAACACATGACGAGTAACATTCGCCGTCGTTTCACGCCGCCTCTAACAGCGTCCACGTGTGCCAGCAGAATCTTCTATGCAGATGTCGTGAGATGGGGCGAAGGCTGTATGATCGATCCACCAAGGCTGCTGCATTGAGCCGTAAGAGTGTGCGTGTTTGCATGCAGGCTCAAGTCATACCAAGGTGCCAGCATGTCGGTGACGGTTTATATTGTAGAAACCTATGCGATTGTAGAAACCTATGCGAGCTGATGAGGGACATGCGAGGAGTATGACTCCCACCAATAAGTACAGTATATGGGTCGTCAACACCACGCAAAGCAAGGCGAGGCAAGACAAGACAAGGATCCCGCACCGCAGCCGCACGCGGGGGATCGCCAATGCAAGATCAATAAGAACTTGATGATTCTATACGTGCATCGTCCTATGTTACAATGCTCGCTTATTACAGATAGTCCTCAATCTAGACCCAATACGGTGTACTCTAGACACATACGATACAGACACACAACGCCGTCCCACTACCTTGGCACTGCATACGGCCGCAATTTGCAGTGTTCACGCCATCGCCAATGCTAACGCTGGGTCCAATACATGTGAAGGCTTCCAACGACCATGTCGTACCTACTTAGTGTATTAACTTGGCGAACTGTATCACAGCCAACCCCAGCCGTCCTCATCGTTGCCAACCAACCAACTAGCTGCACGGCGGCGGCACGAGCTGAACCAACTTCAGCTAGAGTCGCTCCCCGGCCACAGAGATGCATGATGCAGCTCTGCCCCTGACATGACTTGCCAGCCAGCTCGCTTCGACATGACAATTATTCTAACCAACAACAGAGCCTCGGGAATGACAGATCGGTGAGACAGACGGATTAGTTGCAGCTAAACATGACTTGCATACGCGGCGTACAGCATAGCAGCACCGAGGCTGCGAACCAGCAAGCAAGCGAGCGAGCGAGGCCGGATGATGAATAAACGAGTGCGTGGGTAAGTGATGGGTGAGTGGGTGAGTGAGTGGGTGAGTGAGTGAGTGAGTGAGTGTATAAGCCAGTGGCACTCAGGGTGTCACCCCCGGCGCATGAGTTTTGCTGGACACAATCGAAACTCCTGTCGCATGTGGGATTGATTAACTTCCAACGGTTTTGAGGCGGGGGTAAATGCAAGGGGAAGAAGAAGTGGAGGGAATGGAATCTCATCGGCGAGAGCTGACGCCGGAATCGGAAAGATAGAGTAGCAATCAATGGCAACGCTTCGTTCTCGCTCCTTGACCGTAACGCACGCGGCGGTTTTCCGTCGTACGCCAAACGCTCTAAGATGGTTGCAAAAAGATGTCCCCGTCACATTTCCAGCCCCTTGGCTATTCCAGCCCCCAATCCCGCTATAACTTCAAAACGCTCGGTTCAATGCCCGCTCCCTCGAGGTCGATTCTTCAGCATCTTCCACTTCGCAAGCCGCGTCTTGTACATCTTAGCGCTAGAATAGCCAGACTTTGGTCAGTTACCATCTTCTTTGCTCAAGAGAATTCACCGGGCCCGAGAACGCCCCTCTTGTCCTCTTAGGCCTATAGAATTTAACATTTCTGCGGGGAAGGGCCAAGACAGGCAGTATAATAGCGTGCATTGCAACCCCAAGAATAGAAATACCAGGAACAAACGTACGTAGCGCGAAACCCGTACTCGGTCTCCATTATAACGACAACATCTTTGAGCGGTCTCTTCTCGTCCAGATACAGACGCCGAATCGTTTCTTGGTGTGCTTCCCAGTCTTCAGGTGTTGCCCAGTTCGGATGTCTTGAGTAGTCTTCCTGCGGGTAATCATTACACAGATTGTTGATAGACATAGCGTGTGTAGGCATCGTGCGTTCCCCCTTCAGGCGTTGTCAAGCCTCCGATCTATTCGATGCAATTGATCGAGAAGAGTAGTTGGCTACTTGTTCTTTTAAGGTGCCGTGAGGCCTTGATATGTAATATAACCGATCGAGTTAAGGTAGTTGGCAATACTGGAAACGGCGAAATCGAACTTTAATTGAGGGTAGAGGTACGTAAGTCGAATTCGTACAGCTGGTAATATAGGGTTTTGATAAACCTGTTCGAGATGCTTTGAGCTTGTTTCTTTACACGGAAAGACAGCTGCGTTCCCCCTGCCATATATACCATTTCTCAAACGAAGCTTCCTAATCATCGCGTCTAGTTTTATTATTATTTTCAATGAATAGGCCCTGACAACAAGACCGACCACAGCCCCGAAAGAACCTTGCATAGACTTGTTGGCCCAAACAGAGGTACAAGTTGTTACATTGCTACGGCTACCCCCTTACTGGGCTAGTACTCACTCAGCGTAGGATTTTGCCAAGCTAGCCATGGCTGACGAGCACGTTGCACCAGTTCCGTAAGAGAGGGTCAAGCAACCTCAGCTGCAAGATTCCTGGAGGCCACGATACACCAGGGGTTCTGAGACATGGCAGCAAGGGTTATAATCCTTTGTTAAAGCATTGCAGTTTGCAGAATGTTTAGGGCCCATTTCCACGTTTTCGGCACCCACAACGCCTGTAGGGCGTTCAGCGCAGAGTGGTTCGGCGGTTTATATACTATGCTAGCGCATGGAAGACACCAGGACTAAAAATGCAGGGGCCATTACAGATTAGAGAGAAGGACAGGATCGCCGCGAACTCTTGTTTTTCCCTTAGTGGGCAAGCCACCACAAGTGACGACTCTTCTCCCTGTGTGAGAAACGCAGCGACGACAAATCCCCGTCAAAGATTACCAGAATTAGATTTGTCAACGTTTGGTCCGGGTTCAATTATTTACGGAGTCCTCCTGATGCCATCGCTACCAGGCCGGGCCAAGTGGTCGCCGCGCGCGTGGTAGACGATGTTATTGATAGAATTGAGGCGAGAGCAGCTGAGGCTCTAAGCAAAATACCAATAAGCAAATCAAAGGAATTCGTGTCATGACCTTGGCAAGGCGAGGCCGATAGACCTCGTGTAAACGTCATCACTACGCCCGTCGCAAGCGGTCCCGAGAGGCTCATTCTTAAGCAGCTAAAGAATATTATGAATCTATCTCTCAGCCTCCTTCCGAGCAATCCGCAAATAACAATATGGCACTACGCCACTCATATATTCGTAAACATTGAGCAGACGACCCCATCAGGGTAAGTGAGAGGCAGCGGATTTTTCTCGGAAGCGAGCGAGCCACGCAACATCAGCGCCAACGCTTTAAGCTGAACTCGTTAATGCGGCGGAGGAAAGCAGACCGACCCTAGTTAGCCGTGACCCGTCAAAACAGAACCCAGTTGGTGAGAAGGCGGTCATAGACCTCAACACAACCACTCGAACTATACCCCGTTCCAAAGCTCCCGCAGCATGCATATGCACATATGCACCCCGATTCTGTCTAGCTCGAGCCTCGCGTGATCGATGAAAGGATTTGTCTCATGTGTTATTCTTAGATAGTCGCTCGTGCTCGAAGCCACGTGGACGAGGGATATACCCTCTGCCTACTCCCAGGTAGGTAGTAGACTACATTTAGGCGAATTTCAATCGGCTACGCACGTTCCTCAGATCTCTCGGCACCGCCTACCTTATTGGAGGACTACCATCGTGAAGTCGACCGTGGTCTTTTGACGGCCACGAACCCGCCGAGATACCACACGGGTCGGACCATCTTTGACGATTATCCTATCATATACACAACACATTCCGTGATACGGGCCGATATGACAAGTTCCTTTTCGCGGCTCAACGCAGGGGTTCCCACCAGCTCACATCGAATGTTACACTATGAAGCTACAGGTCTCTAGTTTTGCACTTGAGATGGTATGAGATGGACAACAGACGACTACCGCCATTTGGAAGGATTCACGTTGGTCATGACTGGCTAATGAGGACGAGAATTCCACATCTAATGCGCCCTTTCGGAGGGGTATATACTACCTTTCGACAACCTAGACTGTTCTGTCTCTGATCTGCCGCCGCCACGATGGATGCTAGTTGAGCGCCCTCCTGTGTACGATCATCATCGAAACTGCAGCTGTGTCTCGTCTTGGAACACGTGGAAAACTAACTCTCGCAAACTATTGACCAGTGTCTTAGTTATGACAGTTCGCCCCCAAGATCTCGGTCAGCGATCGGCCGATTGGCAATGCCGAAGACACGGCCGCTGTGGGGTCCATTCCGGCTCGCGGCCCGGGGTAAATAGCAATGAGCAATATCATAGATCATGTTATGTTGTTTTTGGCCCCTTATTGCTACGGTATCTACACTTTTCGAAGATCCGGCGGCCCAGAATCAGACCCTGCTGATGCCAACTCAGACACGCGCATGGGAGCATGGCTGTGCAAGGAACGTGGTGCGGCCGCGGTCTAACTAACGTCACGAGGACTTGTTGTCCATCATAATAATATCGTATATAAGGCTGTTGGTAAGTCTTTCCAAGGGAACACTCCTGATTGGTCCTTTTGCGAGAGGGGCGAGGCCGTATAACCTTTGGCCTAGCACAACTATATTGGGATACCGAGGACATAACATAAACAAACAAACGTCAGAAGAAGCAGCCTCCCGGTATATCGAATCACAGTATGATCGGTGTTATTAAAGGACAACTCATCAATGCAGTTCCAAAGCTTACCCCTGGTACCACCATCCGCATACGTCGGTTGCATCGTGTCGCGGGGACGTAGCACTTCGATATAAAACTAGCCATAGATACAACTCCCGCGTGCAACGTAACTGGCCTTGTTATACAATCTTACCATCCTCGAACTTTTTTACTGAAATCCCTTGTCTTTTTTCACTGGAGTGTATAGCGACAGTGGATAATGCGTGACAGCACCGAATGTCATCTCGTGAAGGATTCCCATCGCTGTTAAGTCTGCAGAGGCGGAGTCGGAGTCGATAAACCGCGCTACATGGTTCGGCGGTTTTCGGTTTCCCTTTCATTTTTCGGCCATACCTGTACCATGGGTTTGGTAGACTGTCTGCAGGATTTAGACGGTATTGACAAATGTTCCTAAGTCCTCAGTCTGACGTGGGTGTGTGGCCAGCGTTTTGCATGTGGTCCGTCATTGCCTAATCTTGTTTAGATCAGCCATCCTCCTCTCTAACTACGGACCCGCTGCTCTGATCTCGTTTGTTTCCCCTCACGCGGGTTTGAGGGTGTCGATTTTGGTGCTTGCTCCGGGGCCATAGTCATATTTTTGGACATGACAATGCTGCCGCTCATTCCCCGTTCGGAACTGGTTGTCATTGAACAGAAAATTCCAAATTAATTGTAGTTCAACCTTATTTTCGGAGAATTTCATTACGGATTCTATACAAAAGACTCTTAAGGGATATTTTAGACACTTCTAAACAGTTACGGCTCATTCCGTGATAGGATTACCCTACTCTTATTCGGATTTGCACTCTTGTCTAACGCCTTCTCCAGTTCGATTACTCTCCCTCTAAATGTATAGGTATTCGCCAGCTGACCTCTGGTAGATTACTAATCCATGCCAAAGACGTAAAATGGGTGTTCATGGCAACTCGTCACTATACTATCGTGGAAAGCCAACAACACTAATTATCACCCGCTCTCCCCGTCGCTTCATGAAGTATTCATTCCCAAGTCTGGGCAATATCCGTCGTTTTGGTACACAATTTGAATTTTGGTGGAGTGGAAGATGTTATGCAAATTTATATTTACAATAATCGGGATGTAATATACTGGACGTTATACCTACACAACCTAGTTACATTCTGCCCATTGTTACCGAGCTTATCACTCATCACCCCTTTCTTAGTCCGAGGAAAATAATTACCTACTATGGCACTGTATTCTTCGACACTCCAATTACTACGACATAAAACCGCCAAGCAAACGGTGTAGGGTTTTATCGTCCCTATACACTTTGCATTGTTACAACTCAGCTATCTAGGGGTCGATCTACTCACCAATAGGATATAATCGGGGTCACTTTACAAGCCCAAGATACAGGCTCAATCGTCTTGATGTTAACCCTATCCCCAACCAAACGAAACAAACAAACCCTCTACCAGGTGGAACACCCTCACAAACGAAAATAAACGAACCACCACAACAGACCGTGAAAGTTAATTGCTGATACTCTAGAGAAGTCCTGACATTTTACAGACTGCAAATAAGCTTTCGTCTCCCCCGAATAACCCTACTGCTACATCATTCTCGTCAGAGTACAACGACATCACAAGTTTGCCCTCCCTGTATCCATTTGTCTGAAAGAGAATCAAAAGACTCATTAACCAACCCCACCTAACCTCCATAGATGCCGCCGGGTTTTCTATTATTATTACCCCAACTTCCGTCCAGTAAGACACAAGCTATAGTTGTCGACAAATTAAGCTACTAAGGTTCAAATAGACTCAAACTATATTTTTAAACTCTAAACTATATATATCTAAATGTACGGATATTTTCCCGTCATTCCAAAAGATGAAGTAACAACTGAAGAGAGACAAGAAAGTGCACGCCGCCCTAGTTGTCTCCCCCGCTTCCTCTTGCCTCATCGCTTTCCTACAGCTATCTTGGGTAACCACGCAATACACGGGTAAGCCGGGAGCTGAAGCCTCCCACAGAGTCTCCCGCTCATATAATCATATACATGACATGCAAGTCCCAGCCCCGGAGTCTCGGACTTAGTTCCAGTCCCTCGGGTACGTGCAACATCTCCTATGCCAATATCCGCGGCCGCAGCATGTTTACCAATAGGTGCTCAAGACATCGGTATACAAAAGCTTTACACTTTAAATTGATAACAAAGGCAAGTGTTATTATCATTTCTAACCTCTTCTACTCACCTTACATAACCCTATTCGTGCATCTGTAAATAGTGAAGAGAACACTCTACCACAAGCCGCTGGAAGAAACACTTTATGCTCTCTGCGCTATAATTACCGATTAACCACCTATCTAAGTACATACGAAGCGGATTATTAAGCTTTCCGTTTCTAGATCCGTATTAAACCCGCGTTCTACAGTAAGCGTTCCTCGCAATGCCACCTCACCTCACCTCACCACTACCCAGCAACCGTCCGACCTTGCGGTAGCAGTGAGCTTAGTTATAGCTATCGCAGCTGTACACATACCAACGTGCCATCCGACCCCCTTCACGCCTTAAGTCTAGATAAGAATACGAACTGGGGCAAGCCCTATATTCCTACCACCACCCTAAAATAGATACGGAGCCCTTGGTCTATGGCACACCCACTACCTCAAGGTGCCATGACACTGTAAGATGGATCTCATCCTGTACGTAGACCGGTCTAGCCCATAAGTGGTGGTTTGAGGTCCATCAGCAAATATCACACGGACCCAGGGGACTGGGACCAGATCTGGGACCCTGGGACTGGCGAATTGAATATTCGTATGCATATTCGAATCATGTAAATATTTATATGATCGGGAGGCAGAGCCTATGGATGGCCGTATATGACGTGATCTGTCCGAGACACTTATACGAGAGGGCGCGAGGGCAAGGGGGAGCCAGGCGGTTGGACAAAGCTGAAGCTATTCGCACATATAGACTAGAGACCGTCCGTCTGGCTGAACAGGAGATCTAGACCTTCAGAGCCTGCTTGACAGCATAGATGATTATTTGCAATTGAACACTATCCCAAGCCCTTGCGAGCAAGCCCTTGTTACAGCAAATCTCTAAACTTCAACGGCGTATGGGCGCTAACGTGGCATTTACTTGAGGTTTATCGAAGGGTCTCGTTTATGAGTTTGAACGTACAGGCCCTTTGACAGCGGAAATTAATCGGATACTACGTTTAGAGAAGACCAAAGAAACTCCGGTCTATTGTTTTCCGACGTCTAATGTATCCCTCTACGAAAGAAGCGTGCTTAAAGGATTCTTAGAGGCAGTATTAGAACGCGCATAAACTTGGAGTCAATTGGTTCGTAGGATACACGATCACGCACCGCACTTTATTCCCCAGTTTCTCATAAAGTTTGGCGATTCTCAGACTATTCAATTGACAAATTACAGTTCATTCATTCAGAGAGTTAGTCCCCGACTTTCCCATCCTCGTCGCATGATCTTCGCTCATTCGTTCCTTCGTTCGTTGATTGCACAGCTACTCCCCGAGATACCAACTACGCTAACCTCCGCCCCTATTCCATCCCTTACTCCTCACCCCTACACCAACTTCCCAGATAGATGACACACACCTTCAACTTACAACTTACTAGCAGGCGCAGCAGTGCCAACGGCCGTAATCTCGTTATACAGCAGCGTGGTCAGGAAGTCGGCGTAGTCCTCGCCGGTGACCTGGCCGGCAAAGTACTGGCTGGCGAGGGCGAACTTGTGTCCCTTGGGTGCCTTGGCGGCCAGCTGGTCTGTCTGCTCCTTGAGCAGGCGCAGCGCGTACGCCTTGTCGACCTTCTTGCCCTCGGCCGTCGTCACGCCGTGGCGCACCCACTGCCACAGCTGCGAGCGCGACACCTCAGCTGTTGCGGCGTCCTCCCTGTTGTGGTGAAGAAAATGAGTCAGTGCATTGATATTATAACGATTTTCCGGGTTTACGGGGAAAGGGTATATGGTGTGACGCGCGGTTTTCGGCGGGATGAGGCAGGGAGGGTTACAGCCGAAACTCTCCCAAGAGAAGCAAAGGTTTCTGCCAAGTGAGGGATATACTAGGGCAAGGTGGGGATTGGGTAGGGAAGAGGGGGGTGGAATAAAGGAGGTTTGACACTTACATGAGGTAGTTGATTGGTACGCAGCCGACGCCCCGGATCCAGGCTTCCATATATCCGAGGCCGATGGCCAAATTCTTTTGGATGCCTCCCTCGGTGATCTTGCCGGGTACATTCATGTTTAGTAGATCGCGGGCACCTATTTTGACGTCCTCGCGCCGTACGAATAACTGATTTGGTGTTGGCATGTGCTCGTTGAAGATGTCGCTTGCAATCTTGGCGAGCGCTGGGTGCGCAACCCATGTTCTACAGGTGTCAATATCAGATAATCGTATCTCTTTCCAAAGATGGAATTATTTTGCTGTCTTGTATCGTGACAGTATCACGCGACTGAGGAGAGGAAAGGATTAGGAAAGATTAATATTACATACCCGTCATGGCCTGCGCGAACTTCACGCAGCTTATCCGCGCGCACACCCTCCATCGCCTTATCATTTGCTTCCTTATCGTCTTTAATAGGGATTTGCGCTGCCATGCCACCCATAGCATGCACCCCGCGCTTGTGGCAGGTCTGAATGAGGAGCTTAACGTAAGCGTCCATGAAGGGAACAGTCATGGTGACAGCGCTCCGGTCGGGGAGGATAAAGTCAGGGTTCTGGCGGAACTTCTTGATCGTGCTGAAGATGTAATCCCAGCGACCGCAGTTCAGGCCCGAGCTGTGGTCACGTAGTTCGTAGATGATCTCCTCCATCTCGAAGGCCGCTAGGATTGTCTCGATCAAGACAGTGCCACGGATCGTGCCCCGCGGCATTCCGATATAGTCCTGGGCGAGATTGAAAGCGTCGTTCCACAGACGCGCTTCAAGGTGTGACTCCATCTTCGGTAGGTAGAAGTAGGGGCCGTATCCCCGACGCTGGTACTCGACAGCATTGTGGAAGAAGTAAAGACCAAAGTCAAACAAGGAGCCTGAAATCGGCTCTCCGTCCACTGTAACATGTCTCTCCTCCAAGTGCCATCCTCGCGGTCGCACAATTAGAGTCGGCAACTTGCGGTCATTCCGCAGCTTGTATTCTTTTGGTCCCTGCTTGAAGTCCACCTGGCGTCGTACGGCATCATAGAGATTTACTTGTCCGTTAATCATGTTGTCCCATGTTGGGGCAGTCGAGTCTAAACGGTTTGTCAGTGTCTCGAGTCTTGTATTCGCGTTGGTTGAGGCCATCCTCTAGCGTATACCCGTATCCTTCCCAGAACACCGTTCATTTCCTTGATTGCCGAGACAATCGTTCAACCGTACAACTCCCGGCGCAAAGCACCGTATCCTCGTATACATTCACGGACCATGCAAAGACAGGGAGAACCAGATACTGTACATACCCTCGAAATCGGCCATATATGTCCAAACATCTGAGTTTAGAGCATTTACAACCATCTTGCGGTCAGTTGGGCCAGTGATTTCGACACGGCGGTCGACGAGTCCCGGAGCTGGCGGCGCGCCCTTCCATGATGGGTCCTCGCGAATGTCGCGGGTTTCGGGGAGGAAGTCAGGCAGTACGCCGCGGTCGATCTCGGTCTGGCGCAACACACGACGCTCTAACAGCTTCTTTCGTGTGGCATTGAAAGATCGGTGCAACAGCGCCAGGAATGCGAGCGCCTCAGGCGTGAGAATCTTCTTGTGCTCGGGACTCACAGTCCCGGAGATGGAGACTCCTCGTAGAATGGCGTCGGTGCTGGCCATTGTGAGTCGTTCTTGATATAAAGGTGTAATGGAAGCGTGATAGCGCGTGTGCGCGTGTGAGTGGGCACTTGGGTATAGAAGAGGCGTCACAGTCTGAATGAATTGTTCTGATCGCCTCTTATTTTGATGTTTTATGATTTAGTGAGGCTGTATAGAAGTGTTCTACAGCTAGTTGGTGTTTGGACCTATGATGCGTGTAGAAGTCTAGCTTTGGAGTAAAAGTTAGCCGAGGATATTATGTAAATGTGGATGTTCTCGGCTCATAGTAGCAAAGTCGACAAGATATACCGTACAGTACACGGGAACAAACTCAATGAGCAGGTAGAGGAGGGGTATGAAATGACTATATACCTACTCAAACAACGTATTCACACTCTACCATACTAGTTAGCCTAGGATGTACGGTGTGTTAGGTAGGGCGCATACAGTTATGTCCCGACCATGAGCAATGACAAGGGTGAGCGGAGCGATGATGTATTCCAGTCCTCAACGTTGCTCGGCTTCTCATGAGGTGGGAGCTAGGACGAACGGACAAGGATGAAGCTGGGTTCCCCGTGAACTGATGACTGTCAAGGGTGCTACTGTATGATGTATGATGTACCGAATACTAGAGCAACGATTGGTATAGTGGTCGGTGTGGTAACAGTTGAGTTTAAGCTCGGCGATGGAGTTGACAGGGCTTGGTTCGGGTAGAAGGACGGTCGCTGAGTGGTCGTCGAGAGCTGTTCTAGCCGGTCGGGGGTGGCTAGCCGGGGCACAAAGGCGGGCGGAGAGCGAGCTCAGAAGCTTGTGAAAGTGTGGGGAAGCTGTCACAGTATTTATTTGCGGTATTGGTGAACCACTCACTGCAGGTACCTTGGTAGAAAAAACACTAGAATTGTGTTATATACTAGAAATTGATTTCCAATTAGAAAATTGAGGAAGGATTGAAATAAGGCGGAGGGCGGAGAATAGTATAGAGTCGAGTCGGAACCGGAGCCGGCCGATAATGGCAGGCGTCTTTTCCCTCGCCGGTCCTTTGTGAAGCTATCTCGGAGTAGGGTCCAAGCTAGAGAGGGACTGCAGGTAAGTAACCCTTTGGGTACCTACAGAAATCTGGGGTGCGGAATCACATGTAAGTTGGTTGGCTGGAATGGAAAATTGCCCCTCTAAGACAACTCCCGTGGTGGACGGAACACTACCTAGTAGCAGAGCTTCTACTGATACCACATTCCCCAAAACCCACTCGTTGATCTTCATAACGTGCTCCTGAACCAGCGCTGAGAGGTATTCCTACGTATGAATCGTCTAAAAATTAATGCATCTGAAGCTGATAGTGCCAATGCGGCACAAGCTGAAAAGGTCCTGTTATGCGCAGAAATTCGAATTCGCGATAGCTGCCTATTCATTATCCAATCGTAGATACTGCGTATAGAGCTCAGAGAGCTTATCGCTATTCATCTCCACATCCCATCGCGTCAGAGATACCTATGCATAGCGACATCGCAGAATTGACCCTTGGAATGATGGCGTTTGATATTAAAATAACAACATATTTAGAAAAATCAATTGTAATTAGAATAAAATTTCATCCTTCATGTTCCGTTATCGGGATGGAAGGCCTCGTGGATCCCCATCTGATAAGTCACGTACCTAGTGCATAATTATCGCAGCTCACAAAGCCCGACTACCCACTACAAAAATAGCCTTTACTTACCATTAACTAACGCGTGTCTCAAGCCTCTTCTTCAGCTGCTGGCATTCTGTATCTGATCTGAACCGAGCCGAGGTCGGATGCTTGAGCCCGGCCCTATCCATCTTGCCGACCCTTTCCGAAATCCGCCGAAAAGCCGATCCCACCCGCGGATCCT
This sequence comes from Xylaria longipes, assembly GCA_025201785.1. NCBI lineage: Eukaryota > Fungi > Ascomycota > Sordariomycetes > Xylariales > Xylariaceae > Xylaria > Xylaria longipes. The sequence continues at coordinate 139,995 of MU619729.1, forward strand.
ATGTCTATCTACCTAGGTATGATATTAGTGACTCAACAACACGAACTTGAATGGTATACTACTGGAACAAGATGTGCAGACTCGTTGAACGTAGTGTATAGCATAAACATGGCAATTGGTCGTAGACAATATCTTACTGAATTATTAGCTACACCTATCTTATCTCCAAGGAGAGCCGGTCTGTCAATCCCAAGGGTGCCAGATTGGCCCCATTGCCAGATATTGATCTATCGACTAACCCAGCTCGTTTCCCATCTGCTGCGTCTATACAGAAGGACACGGAAACCACAGATCCAATGCCAGCCATTCAAGAAGCATTGGATAGTCCAACCAACTTGTCACCTGGTGACACTCATTTTCTCCTTCGTCTACCCGGCCGTTTCCCACTCAACCTTCACATAACCGCCACCTGTACATAGATGAAGAGTCTACAATTAGGTAGGGACAGAAGGGCATGACGGCCCTCAAAGGTAGGAGAAGAAAAGTCCCAATAACAAGAAACAAGACAAAGAGCTGCTCTCCAAGAGCTCATGTCGACTCCACGACACTTCGTCCCAATTTTGTTCGCACTGCGGCCCTCTGGCGCTGTGTGCTCCAAAACCGGAAAGGAAAAGAAGAGAGTAGCCTTACCGAGACGTCATCTTTCCCATCGGCACACCGCTAGGAATTCAGCGTCTTGATCATCATCTTGATTTTCCGCTTCTCGACAACAAGCAGGTTTCGGTCTTTAAACACAGAACCCATCGTATCAACAACCTTGTGGAAGCTACTGGCAGCCCCGCGTTCCTGCGTGAAACGAGCAATACATAGTTGACTGCGTTTTCCGTGTTCAATCACCGTCATTATTTCAGCGGCGAATGCAACTTCTTTCAAGTTGAGGTCTGGCACATATGATGTTAGTTCTCTGCGTCTCGACGGGGTCGCGAGGGGATCGGTAGGGGAATCTGCTTACGGTTCGGCCGTCCCACTCGAGCGAAGACGATGTTTCTCTCTTTGTCGACTTCTACGTCTCGGATGCCATACTGGCGCCATTCCTTGAGCAAGATGGCTGTTTCTTGTCGCGCACGACGGCGTGAAATTGAGAAGCAAAGATATTTGGTGGCCGGCTTCACTCTGAACAAGCGAGCGAGCCAGTTCTGTTGCGGTTCGATATTGCGCGTCACAGTTTGATCTTCACCCTTACTATTATAGTGTGGCCGGGCCGGATTACTGAACATGCGGGCCGGTTTTGATGTTACCGCATCGTCAGCTTCAGATCCTGTATTTATCATTAGTATCAAACGTCTCGTAGCATCAGACAACTCAACATACCTGCTCGCGACATCCGGACCTCAGATTGATTCTTGTCGTTACGCCAGAAAGCGAGATTGAAGCTTCTTTTCTTAGGGGGGACGGCTGGACCTGTCGAAGAGTTCGTAGATGCGTATGTGAGACGATTAGTTCGAGTTGAAGTAGACTCTCCCTTGGTATTGAACACCTCTTCCTGGTCTTTAGACCCGCGCTTGAACCATGCCGACTTTTTCTTGGCAGCATTGGAATTTAAGAAGTCTTCATATGGCGCTTCTTGAGCATCTGCAGAGAAATTCACAGGTTCGTCATTCATGTACCGCTGGCGGAGGTTGAGCTCCTGCTTGGACTCGGAATAAGCTGAAACACCTCGAGACATGTGTTTGTGGGTATTAGTTAGTTCAGCAATCTCAGCTTCTGTATGTGGCTTAGTTGAAGGCGAATTGACAATACGTATAGTGTTATCGTGCTGAGAGAGGTACTTAAGACCTGTGGTGTCATCTACCTGCGCCGATTCTGCTTTCGCGTACCAAACTGGCGCAGAAACAATTCGATGCCTATCGCGGTTGTTGCAGTTGTTTTCTTCTTTTGATTTTTCATTAATTGATGGCAAAGGGATTTTGTCTCTTCCCCATTGAGTGCTGTACTGCGAATAGATAGGCGCTGAAGTAACTCTGCGCTTTGCCTCTTCCTCAACCATCGATGTTCGCCCTGGAGCGACACCGCTCAGTTGAGGCACACCGCGATTTGTATGTACCGACGTGTCGCCCTGGTAGCATCGTTCTCCCACCCTTTTCTTTGTCGTCGTGATTTCAGAGGCCGTAGTGGACGGTGTTGGTGGTAAAGGTCTATGATCCCAGGGATGATCGCCTCTGCGCATATTGTTCCTACCACTAGGAGCTAGAGTTGGCGTTGCTAAAATAATGGACAATTGAGTTGCGTCCCTTGGGTCTGGCGCCTCGTCTAGAGTATCATCTATATATGACTCCGGGTCGAGCAAAGAGCTATTAAAAGCATCATCGCAATCCCTCGCTATGCTGTGGCTGAATTCACGCACTTCCTCGTTCCAATGCGTACTGTCCTGATACGTCTGAGAGACGTTCATCATCGGCTGGGTTCCTGCTCTACTTCTCCCATTCAAATTTTTGGACAATTTGTAATCTTCGATAGAATACTCGGGGGAGGCATAGCCGTACTTATTTGTTGCTTCATCCCCAGCAATACTGGCCGGGGCGCGTGCTACTCCGCGCTGGCCCCCCGATTGCATTCGAACATGTGAGAAATTGACTCCTCTTTTGCGCCGAGAAGCTGGTCTCGTATATGGGATGCTCTCGCCGCTCTGAATTGAACCCAAAGATTGTCGAGACGCTCGCATTGCCGCAGGCGCCGTGATGCGGCGACCACCTCTGGCCTGCCTCGAGTGAGTGGAAGTGCTTCTAAAGGATCCGCTTCGACCATGGCGTGAATTCGAAGAACGGTTTGAGTTGTTGGTTGTACTACCATTACGGTGGACAACAATCTTTGCGTGGCTAGCGTAAACGTTGCTCATGATTCTCGAAGACTTGTAAGGATCGTAGCTCACGATTGTTGTACCTCCGTCTGTAACGTTGCCCGCTTCCTCGATACTTCCATCGGTTGGAACGGTAGAGATCACAGTGAATCGGGAAGGTGTCCTCCCATACCGAGACGGAAACTGAGCTGTAGTAATCTTTTTCTTCCAGTTAGCAGGTCGTAGATGGTGATAATCGCTTGGAGAGCAAGTTAGATCTGCATCGTAGTTCTCCAGCTTCTTTTCTCGGTAGCTGAGGAGAAGCCAGTAGAAAAGTTTCTGATCATTAGGCCTGCCACAGTGTCAGTTTTCATCAAAACTTTGCAATGTGAGAACATAGAATATCTGGACATACTGTGCGTTGGTCAGTTGCATGGCAATTTGTTTCTCGGAAAATGTGTGCCACATCGACTTCAACTGCCGTAGTATCTGCAAGTCAAGTTCTTCTGGTGGTACGGGTTTGGACCTATCACTCGCTCGGGACTTGAATACCTGGTTTCCGTCATTAAGTTCATCCAAATCATCGTATTTCCGTACTAGGGGGTGTTGCCATATCTTTCGTATCGGAATACGCTTTGCAGGGTCTACCGTGAGCATTTTTGCGATCAGGTCCCGAGCCTCCCTGCTGAGGAAATCTGGAACGGAATAGACGCCCTTCTTAGCTTTTGCGAGTAGTCTTGGCACATTTCCATCGGGGTCGTCGAACGGAAGTCGGCGGCAAAGAGTTGCATAGAGTAGACAACCCATACTCCAAATATCAACTTTGTCGCCTTGGTAGCGAGTTCGGGATATTAATTCCGGGGCGGCGTAATGAGGGCTACCGCACGATGTTCTCAAGGCATGGTTTGGGCTTTGTTGAATGGCTGCCATGCCGAAATCGGCTATTTTCACCACGCCATTGGACTTCATGAGAATGTTCTCTGGCTTCAGATCACGGTGACAGATGTTGAAGGAGTGGACATACTCCAAGGCGGTGAGTATCTGACGAAGGTAGCCCACCATTTCGAATTCGGGGAGCGGGCCATAAGCATTAATATAGGAAAACATGTCACCGCCATCCATATACTCCAAGACGAGATAACTATATGAAAGAGTTAGAAGGGAAACACTGCAAAGAAAAGCTGGAAGTGAAGAACTTGAAGAACTCATTACAGCGGGTTGGGGTAGCTAAAGGCCCGTGACTTACATCTCGGCACGGTTCTCCCAAATATCATGCAACTTGACGATATGAGGATGGTCAATAAGCTTGAGCACGGCGACCTCGCGTTCGATAGATAATGGCATCTGTCTCTGGGAGTTAAACTCATCTCGAGTGCGATCCCATTTTTCTAGCTCCGCCATACTCCCAGCCGCGGTTAGTTGGGTCATGTTCTTGGCTAGAATCTTGACGGCCACAACGTCTTGTGTGGTATGATGTCTCGCTAGGCGGACGCGTGCGGCGGAGCCCTTGCCCAATGTCTTTCCAAGCTGCCATGGCCCGATGTGTGTTTTTCGATTGCCGCCTGACGCGCCGCTGGATGTCGAGATCTGGGAGAAACGGTTTTCCGCGCAAGTTTCCTTGGCACCTGGGGTTGCAGCCCGTTGACAAGAGGTGACTCGGGGGTTAGCAATACCGGTTCTGGACTGGCATTTTGAGTTGGAAATAAGACTGCTAGATGACGAGGCCGTGCCTTTTTGGCGGAGAGGCTTGATGGAGGCGGCGTTGGTTGGATGGGCCCGCAACGGGTTGGGTTCAGGCTTTGGCGGCCTACCGTGCTTTCCAGGTTTCTGGGGCGAAGCATTAACGATGCGGTCAGTTGCATCTCCTAGAGGAGCGCGGCGAATGCGAGCCTTAGAACCCCCGCGGTCAGCCATGTCCTAGGCGGACAAGCCAGCATATCCGTGCTGATCTCAATGCAGCAGTGCCAGTTTGTCCTGGTGGTGGGAGCTCCTGGACAGCCCAGATTCAAGAACAAATAGAATAGGACAACAATGGCTGGGCTACAGGCGCAGGTGTAATTAGTATGGGTCAAGCGAGGGAAATGCGCGAAAGAAGCTAGAGATAGTAGAGGAACAGGGCAGGTAGGTTGGTGAGTGAGTGTATGTTCGAGTGTACCACAAGTTGATGCAGCAGACAATGGCGTGCCACAGCTAGGAAAGGAGGAATGGTAGAAGGCTTGAAGAAAACCAAAGGGCATGGCCTCCCGGACGTGAATGTGTTAGTGACTCGTGTGAGGAATGCTGGTGGAGGAACACTGATGTAGGTATTCAAGGGACGTGCCAGCTGTTGGTAAATAAAGTAGGTACCTACCTCCAGGTGCCTACTCATATTCAATGTTCAATATTACCTACCTCTACTTACCTAGGGACCTACTTAAATGTTAGGTAGCCAAGGCATGGTAGGGTTATCTTTGGTTTATACCTGCATGTGACATCCAATTGATAGCAAACTTAGAATAGTTAATTACCCACCCACCTACCTACTTACCTGCTGTTATTCACTTGGATATCTAATTGACACTATTGCAATGACCACTTGTTGATTTAACTAGGTAGTATCCAATTGCAGTACTGAAGAAATTGAAGCCTTCTCATTTGTGCGTGCTATCTTCTGCGTTGCGCGGCTGTAGGCTAGCAAGAGCTCAGAGTAAACAAACAGAGCACTAAGAAGCAGAATGTTAGGAAACATATCAGTTAACAACACAAAAATCGGGCTATAAAGCTGCAATCTTTGAAAACCATAGCAGACTTGTTATAGCGACTTGAATTTGAGCGGAGATGACACGTATAACCGCAAAACTGAGATGTCTACACGCATCGGATTATCAGTCTATAGGATGTTGATAGTGTAGACATGATGCGTAGAAACAGCTGTACATGTCGGAGTCTGAAAGACAGCGTGTAAGAGGAACAATGTTGGGTTCATTGACCACAATATTGGAGAATCGATCTCTTTCGTTACGTTGTATGTTGCTGAAAGTTGAAGTAGGTACCTAGGTAGTGTGGTAAAGGAGGTCGTCAATGTTGTATGGAAGACCTACTAAGTAACAATGCGAGTACTGAGGTCCACTTAAGGCTGCATTCCATGGATATGGGAAGTACCCCGCTGAAATGATTCCCCACTTCCCTAGATAGGTCTAAGTTAGGTACCTATCAATTAAAACGCGGTAGGTGCCTTCACGCGTCTTGTTGCCGGCCACTGCTAGTACAGTATACGCGCCGCATAGACCACGATAAGTGATGATGATGACTTCTTCTTCTTCTGATAAGCACATTCCATCCAACTCTGTGAAAGCGCAACTTTGCGAAACAACACGACACTCCATTCCCGCATACTAGGAAGTGGCATAATCTGGGCGAACCAACTGGCGTTTGCCTGGTCCCAACCCTGCATTTTCTGTCAATTCTAAGCAGCCCACTCTAAATCGCCGCCCCTGCTTTCGTTATGCCATCCCTTGAACCCCGCCGGCGACCAAGGGCCGTCTACGAGGAAGATGACGATCCCGAACCGTCGCCAGCCGCTTCCGACTCGTCGAAAAGACGGAGAGGGATGAATGGCCATGTGTCACAGGACGAGGAGGTGGAGGACGAGGGTGGAAGAGAAGAGATGAGCGATGCTTCCCCAGCACCCCCGACCCGCCGAGTCAATGGCCAAGCCTCGACAAATGGTCATGCTCCCGACTTGACCGAGTTCCATCCTGGCGCTATAGTCCGGGTTCGAGTCGACAACTTCGTCACTTACACGCGCGCCGAATTCCTTCCGGGTCCCAACTTGAATATGGTCATTGGCCCGAACGGAACGGGGAAAAGCTCTCTTGTCTGTGCTATCTGCCTCGGCTTAGGGTACCACCCGAAGCACCTTGGGCGTGCTAGCCACGTGGGCGAGTTCGTGAAGCACGGCCAGGAGAGCGCCACTATCGAGGTAGAACTACAGAAGCGACCAAAAGACCGAGCGAACCACATTATCCGCGTCCAGATCAACCGAGAAGACAACGGCCGGAAATGGTGGCTGAACGGCAAGGAGAGCACCCACAGGGCCATACAAGAGCTGACCCGCAAGTTGCGCATCCAAATCGACAACCTATGCCAGTTCCTGCCGCAAGACAAGGTCGCCGAGTTCGCCGGCCTGACTCCCACGCGGCTTCTCGAAGAAACCCTTCGCGCCGCCGCGCCCGAGGAGATTCTCGACTGGCATCTGGAGCTCAAGAAGCTTCACAAAGACCACAGAGAGATGAAGGTCCAGGTTGAAAACTGCTCCGAGATTCTGAAGAACCATGAGTCCCGTCAGCAGGGGCTTCAGGCCGATGTCAATAGACTGCAAGAGCGGGAAGCCATCCAGAAAAAGGTCGAAGACCTCAGGAACGCACGTGCTGTTGCTGAGTACAATGACAAGCGCTTAAAGTACAGCGAAGCTAAGAAACGATTGAGGGACGCGAAGAAAAAGCTGGAAGATCTGCAGAACGCCTGTGGGCCTGCCTTGGAAGCCGTGAACCAAAAACAGGCATATCAGCAACAGATTGAACCTGTTATAGTTGAGAGGAAGAAGGCTCTGCGCAATGCTGAGGTTGCAGGGGAGCGAGCATTGCGCGGTATCGAGTCTTTCGATGAAGCGATTCGAACTGAAGAAAACAAGGTGAAAGCCGAGGAAGACACACTACGAAACATCAAATCGAAGATTCAACAGAGACGTAAAGAACTTACGACTCTAGAAGCGAAATTGAAGGACAAACCCCCCGAGTTTGTACCTACCGAATGGAATACCAAGATTGTGAGCTTCTATGGTTCCGTAGTGCTCGCTCACTATGCTAACTCGTATTTTCTTGTTTTCTTTTAGCGCCAAAAAGAGAGTAGTGTCCAGGAAATAGTAGCAGAAAGACGTACCCTTGATGACAGGTTCGACGAACTCAAGGGGATAAACGCCACTAAGAAGGCTACATTAGATAACCTAAAACGAGAATTTGCAAATCTGAACTCACAGCAGGGAAAGAAGCTGGCACAGTTGAGAAACATACATGCGGACGCCGCCAAGGGCTGGGAATGGCTCCAAGAAAACCAGGACCAGTTTGAGAAAGAAGTATTCGGCCCCCCAATGCTTACCTGCTCGATCACGGACAATAATTACTCGGACCAAGTCCAGTCATTGCTGAACCAGGACGACTTCATCTGCTTTACTTGCCAGACGGCTAGTGATCACAAGAAGCTCAGCAACCAATTTTATAGCCAGATGGCCATCGCAGTTCCGATTCGAACCTGCGGCAGCGACTTTTCGTCCTTTCGACCTGCCATACCCGGAGACCAGCTTCGTGGGCTCGGTCTCGATGCGTACGCCATTGACTACTTAGAAGGGCCTGAGCCAGTTTTGGCAATGCTATGCGCGGAGAAAAAACTTCACATATCAGGCGTGGCTCAACAGGATATCAGCAATGTCCAATATGAGCAGGTGATGGCTGCTGAACGAATACCAGCCTGGGCAGCTGGCAAGCGGATATACCGTGTCGCAAGACGTAGAGAGTATGGTCCTAGTGCCACGTCAACTAGCACTAGATCCATCATGCCAGGTCGCTTCTGGACAGACCAACCTGTCGATGAGAGCGAGCGAGCGGATATTGAACGACGAATGCAGGATGTCCAAGAGGAGATGGGCACACTTCGGCAAGAAGGCTCAAGCATAAGAGAAAAGAGGACGAGTCTCGAAGAACGCGAAGATGAAGTCCGACAAGAAATTGTAGGTTCTATATTCGTTAGGTGTAAGCACAATGCTAAACGATTCTCTAGGACACCCTAAAGCAGCAGAAAAACGAGCTGCAAAAAGCCGCTACGCAGTATGCAACGCTTGGAGACAAGATTCGTAAGATATTGCCCAGCCTACGCTAAACAATAAAATCAACTAACCAAATGTAGCCATTGTGAGAGGCCAACTAGAGGATGCCCAGAAGGCCATAGCCGAAGCTAGGTTACGTATCTGTGAATATGCTGCCAAATCGGACGAGTTTGTGCTTGAGAGAGCACGGTCTGTTCTTCAACATAAAGAACTTCTTTCTGCTATTCGAGATGCTCATCAAGCCCTGCTCGATGTTCAGATCCGTCTCATCGAAGCTAAATCAGACGTGAAAGCGCTGGAAGAACGCAATATGGACATCAAGAGACGCCTCGACGACGAACAGAGGGAGATCCAAACTGCTAAAGCAGAGGCCGATTCACTCAAAGAAGACGCGCAAGTTGCCAGAGAGATGGTTTCGGAAGCCGTGGCAGAGGACCCTGACCGCTTACCCTACTTGAACGAGCTCGCCTCAGGCAAAACCGTCGAGGAGCTCGATAACGAGATAGGGGCTGAGCAAAGCAAGCTTGAATATGTTCACGCCGTTGACCCAGCGGTGATGCGACAGTTCCGCAAGCGCGCACAGGAGATCCAGAACCTAACACAGCACATGGAGGAGCTCACCGCAAAGTTCGACTCGCTGTCACGCAAGATTGACGACTTGAGGCAGAAATGGGAGCCGCGCGTCGACGCCCTGATTACCAAGATCAACGATGCGTTCGCTTATAATTTTGAACAAATCAACTGCGCCGGCCAGGTGGACGTCTACAAGGACGAGGAAGATTTCGAGCAATGGGCTATTGAGATCAAAGTCAAATTCCGGTTAGTACCGACTCCTACTCGCATCATCTCTTCAAAGCCCTCCCCTTATTCCCTGTACCACCTATCGTACAAGATCCTTTACCGAATCTGTTACTAACCCGCATGAACGAACCACAGACAAAACGAGACGCTCCAGCAACTCAACCAGCACCGGCAATCCGGCGGCGAGCGCGCCGTGTCGACCATCTTCTACCTGATGGCGCTGCAGAGCATGGCGCAGGCGCCGTTCCGCGTCGTCGACGAGATCAACCAGGGCATGGACCCGCGCAACGAGCGCATGGTGCACGAGCGCATGGTCGAGATCGCCTGCCGCGAGCACACCTCGCAGTACTTCCTCATCACCCCCAAGCTGCTCACCGGCCTGCGCTACGACGAGCGCATGCGCGTCCTCTGCATCGCCTCCGGCGAACACATGCCTCCCGAGGGCCGCAGGCTCGACTTCGGCAAGCTCGTGAGGATCCAGAGGGCTATCGTCGGCGCCGCCGCTTAGCTTCCTTCTCTCTTCGGGATATCCACGCTAGACTATCATGTCATGTTTCGTGTCTGTTCTCAGGGATCTCGGTGTTGGCGGGGTGGTCCGCGGGTCTTGTTTTGCTTGCGTGTCGTTAGTGGTGAAAAGTTAGCAGGTAGAGACTGGTAAAGCGCAGGCTTAGATGTATGTAAATGGTTAATTACTGGGAGTTTCGGGGCGGGAAATAGTTAGCTGGGCGACTCGGCTCGGGGGGAGGATCCCAAGACGTGAATACGACATGAATACATACACGTAAATGCGATTTTACTCCCCAGTCCTGACTTCATGCATTCAACACTACTAAGAAGACGTTTTATACTTGTCTGGTATTAGCTATTTGATTATGATTACTTATGCTGGCAATACAATAAGTATGCTAGTTGCTTTTTATATACCTGTTCGATCTTTTCCGGTCTATGCACCTTTCATGACCCATAAGACTCGAGTGATATGCTCGTTACAACAACTCATTAAACCACTCCAGTCTCTTCAGTCTCTTCAGTCTCTTCAATACCATGACGTCTCCCTCCAACCACAAGTACAACCCCAACAATCCTCGGAACCCTCACCCTCTCACAGATTCCTCAGAATATCCAGCACAGCCCACACCTTATCCCCAAGGGACAGCGCATACCCGACCCCCACAACACCCCTCGTAAAGCGCCAACCTCGCTCCTGGTCCGCGACGGGGTATCGCGCGGGGGCAGGGATAGCCGTGCGGATTCCCAGGGCGCCGAAGCGGTCCTCGCAGACGCTCTTGACATTACACAGGCCCCTGAGCCCCTCCTCGCCGGCGAAGCGGCCGTAGCCGGACCCGGCGACGCCGCCGAAGGGCAGCTGGACGGCGTAGAAGACGGCGAAGTCGTTGACGGCGACGCCGCCCGCGCGCACGCCCTTCACGATGGCGCGGAGCTCGGGGTCCGAGTCGGCTCCGTAGACGGAGGCGCCGAGCCCGAAGGCGGGCGCGTTTGCGAGGGATAGGATGGCGTCTGCGGTCGATGAGGGCGCGCGCAGGAGAGTCATCACGGGCCCGAAACACTCCTCGTTCGCGATCGCCATGTCGGACGTCACGTCCGCGAGGAGCGTGGGCGAGAAGTAGAAGCCGTGCGGGTGGTCGGGGTGGACGTGGCGTCTTCCGCCGGCTAGGAGCCTGGCCCCGGATTTCACGGCGTCGGATACGAGGGCTTCCAGGCGCGAGAAGGAGGCGTCGGACACCATGGCGCCGACGTCCTTGTCTAGCCCCATGCGCAGCGCGCGCACGCGGGGGGTCAGCATCGCGACGAGCTTGTCGTATACCGCGGGCGTGGCGATGATGCGCTCGATGCCGATGCAGTTCTGTCCGCTGGCCTGGAAGGTGCCGCGCAGGAGGATGTCGGCGATGCGCGGCAGGTCGCGAGCGGCCGAGTCGAGGACCATGGCTGCGTCCTTGCCGCCTAGCTCGGCGACTACGGGCGTGAGGCTGCGCGCTGCGCTCGCTGCGACGTGGTGGCACACCGGCCGGCTGCCGATGAAGGTGAGGTGTGCGATGTCTGGGTGGCTGGTCAAGTGGGCGGCGGTCTGCGGCCAACAGACGACGCTCTGGATCAGTGCCGGGTCGTGGCCGTGCGCTATTAGGGCACCACGCGCGATGCTGGTGTAATATGCTGCGCTCCAGCATGTCTGCTCGCTGACCTTGACCACGACGCCGTTGCCGGCGAAGATGGAGCTGATGATGGGGCCCATGAGGTTGTGGAAAGGGTAGTTCCAGCTGACGAGGGCGGCCACGACACCCAGCGGCTCGTAGTGCACCGTGCCTTTCTTGTAGGATAGCAGGAGATTCGTCGGCCGCTTCGAGGGACGCAGGGCCTTTTCGCCGTGCTTGATAGTCCATTGCAACTTCTCGGCCGTCACCAGGATCTCGCCCAGCTGCGCGTCCACCATGGTCTTGCCCGAGTCGAGCGAGCTGACCCTACAGATCTGCTCCTGGTTGTCGAGGATGTGCTGCAGCATCGAGCGCAGCACCCGCCGCCGCTCGTCGAAGCTCGTGCCGGCCCATTTCTGCTGCGCGGCGGCGGCTTGTGCGATGGCTCGGTCGAGGCCGGCGGGGGTCGACGGGTTGACGAAGCCCAGGAATTGGCCGGTGGCTGGCGCGTAGCATTGTATAGCCGTCGTCCCAGGAGCTTTAATATTTGGAGACTCGAGCAGCGTTTCTTCCTCGGGTAGTTTTGGCGGCGGGACCGAATATCGGAGGGGCTTCTCTGCTGAGCCGAAGAGGGCCAAGAGGAGCAGTGACAAGGCGCCCAGTGCTGCGCCGACGAGGATGGGGAGCGGCGGGGTCACGAAGCTTAGGTCGGTGATCCTGCAGAGACAGAGACCATGTTAGAAAAATGAAGACAAGCCCTGGTCTGAGAGGGTGTTCTGGACTACTAAAAGCACCTACGGGAACTGTCGCAAGTGCAGAGTTAACTGGTCAAGCCAGACCTCCAGATCACGCGCCATCGTGGTGAGTGAGTCGAGACGGCAAATGCCAGCCAGCCAGACAAGTGCGTTTCGAAGCGAGTTCGCGTCAACGGCCCAGCAGATGTCACCGTTTTAGTCGCAGGTGCAATACGTCCATCGAGACATTGGTCACCGCCAAAACGAGAGTTCAACGGCGTGCAACTTCCCACCTACAATCGGCCGTTAAGGCGAGGCACTCGTTCGATTAAACTAAATTTCCGAGTGTACGGAGTAGGTCCGTCGCCAAGGCACGGGTCCCGTGGCTACCTTAGCGCCCCGGGGGGGTATTTGGTAAGGGTTGCAGTCACCATGTCGAAAATTGGAAAGCATGTCTACTGAACTGCCTTACTAAATTCTTACGGGGTATCTACCATGTCGACGTTCGAAACTATGTCGAACGATCGATTCCATATCGAGCGATCAATTCCATATCCATATATAAATTATATCCAAAATAAAAATCTATCCAGCTAAAAAGCCTTGCTGCAACCATATCCGTTAAATATAACGGAAAAAAACAAAAAGGGGGGCCACCCGCTTCGCTACAGCCAGGACTCAAACACTATACCTCTAGGTATAAGTATACGAATACTAGCGTACAGCAAAGCGGGTGGCCAATCCGCTATACCATTTGTCAGAGTTATATAAAGTCCCTTTTTTTAGGGGTATATACCTGGTTCTAGAAGTGGGGTAGTATACAAAAGCCGCCCTTGTACGGCTGGCTACAGCTACCCCTTTTATAGCAGCTACCCCTTCTACAGCCGCTACCCCTTCTATTCTAAACATACTTTCGGACTCGACATAGTAGTACAATAGTTAAACGGTCTGCTTAAAAAAAATACTTTTAAAATATAAGTATTTCACGTACAATAACCTTATAGCAATCGTATCAAGCCGTCGAATGCATACTAGATTGTTGTATTAATTACAGGCAGACTTACTACCTTTGAAAGCTTTGCTACAATTTTTACCAAATACCCCCCCGGGGCGCTAAGGTAGGTGCCTACCTTAGGTACCTAGGTACCTAGTGACAGCTTATTACTTGATTAGGAACATGTGACTTGACACTATGCTGTTTTGGGTGATATTAAACTCTCCACTCTCCGCGTCTTCTGCGCCTTGGCCTCGAGACAACGAAATGCTTTCGAGCAGACACAAGCTGCTAGCAGATATATAGAACACAATTTACATATTGAAAGAGAGAAGTCTAGGTACCTACTAACACCACCGTTCGGAAATGTAAAGATCAGGCAGGTATAGATGCATCAATCGTCAAAGTTTGTTTGTTCAACTGGGCTTCAATTTTCCATCTACTGCTAATCCGCGCTGATTAATATTTACTCTGGTAAGCTTTTTTCAAATCGCCGTAACGTCTCTTGTTTGTCGCGAAAGGTCTATATACAGAGATAAGGGAGCCTCGACGCGCCCTCTTTGTTCGCAAGTGGCCGTAGCAGGTGTCGACGTCTCTCTCAACACCCATCCATGCAATAAATGCCGTCGCTCTCCAGTGTCGACAAAGACCGTAATTCTTTACACGCTGAACGCCGTCCCACTCTTGCCCATAAAAAAAATGAAGCACGAAAGCAAAACCAAATGCTGGAGGGGAATAGCCGGCGATATATGTTTCCAGCATCGAGCAACGATCATCATATAAGTAGGATAAGAATGTGTCAGAGAAAGAAAGTCTAGTTCCCAACGAAAAGGACAGAGGTCCAAAAATACTGTGACTTTCATCATCGCCTCGTACAATGGCCGCGCCAATACTATGCACCAAGAAAAAAGAAAAAAACGCCAACGCCAGGCCCAGAAAAGCAGTTGACGACGCGTCCCAGACTGCTTAAGCCATATCGGAAGTACGGCGGGCCATCCATGCCCGTAGGTATCGTAGATTGCTCGTTGCAGATCGTGGGGTACTAAGAGCCTATGGTATCGTTGAAATGGAAATAGTGAGTGGAGGCGGCCATGATAACCGCTGGCCTCGAAAATGTATATATAAGTGCGGGCTGGAGGCAAATACGCTACTCGTTTTCTCGAATGTGGTTGTTCTGATCTTTGTGGAATGCGAAAGGTGACTTAAACGACTTGCCACGAGTGCGTCTTCGAATCCGGCTGACCAATCCATTGCCTCCAGGTTCGGATGGTCCTTCTGACACTGTCGACTCAAAACGACTTAGCATAGCGGCACTTGTAAAGTCGTTGGAAGCCTCGAAACTGGCTCGGACACCTCGGTCCATCCGGTCCATCGACTGTCGCATGCGGTCATACGAAGGTCGCACACGATCAACGGATTTCCGAACCGATATTTCAGGAATATCGACGGGTTGGTTGACAGGCGTTTCCCCCGATATATCATGCCGAGTATAGTTCGTTCCGTCGCTTCCCCTTTGACTGCGAGGGCCATGACCAGCTATAGAAGTCGCCGCGATGGACGGGGGATAGATCGGCCGGAGATCTTCGTCAACACTCTGGTGCGGCTGGTGTTTGCGCCGAGAGGAGCCCGAAGAGCTGGATATACTCTCCTTCGTATCATCTGGCCCGCGCTCTTCTCCTTCTTTGTCGATTTCGTGGAACTTGCCAGAAGTGACCTGTTCTCGAATAATATCCACATCATATGGCCAGAACACCTTCTGTAACGCTTTGCCGGCATAACGCGGCGCTATGCAGATGAGGGGGGTAAGGACCAGGACAATCCAGAATGACAGCTCACTGTAGATCTGTGCCGCCGCTCCATAGAAGTTCCCCGCAAATGTTGACGACGTATAAACACCAGACCAGAAGAAAATCAGCAAGTCACTGATCGTAATGATCAATACTGAAAGCCAATCCCAGGTATACGTATTGATGAGAATGTAGAGATTGATCGTGATAACGGCGGGGTGAGCGATATAAGCACCGAGTCGATAGCGTTCAATCACATCCTTGCCGTTACCGGCAATGGTTGGAGTGTTGGAAACGACTAAGTATGGAATAAAAAACGTGATGACGCTTTGATAAATGCCGTCTGCCATATATGTCCTAATTGAAAATTAGTACGATGAGATAATAAAGAAACAATTGATCAGGGCTTACCAGAATTTTTGCTGTGTCCACTCCATGCGCTCTATACCACGACGGTAGAGTTGCGGAACAGCGAGGGCGACAGAATCGGAAACATCTTGGTCAAGGACTCCTATGACAATTGGTGGGAGTGAGGTGAAAATGAGGTTGAACAAGATGATGTACGTGTATTCAAAGAGATATGTGATGTCGAAGTTGCACCAGATCTGATACCAGAAGATGGTAAAGGTCCAGATCATGTTTTTGTAGAAGAAATTGGCAATTGCCTCAGCCATTCTTCTGTATGACCATCGACCGTGTACCAAAACCAAGCGCTGGAGAAAGCGGAATTGACCGATGGCGTAGTCAGCAGACATTACAGCTTGACGACCTTCGACACCGGCAATGCCCACGCCGACGTCTGCTTCCTGAATCATGGCAACATCATTAGCACCATCTCCGATCGAGAGTGTCATTACGTCCAAGCCATTCTTGACCATCGATACGACGGCAGCCTTTTGGGCAGGGCTAACACGACAGCAAAGAACCGAGGCGCACTGCTTGCACAAAATCAGGAATTTCTGTTTCAACCTCTCATCAAGAACCCATTTCAGGGTGAACCCATCAACGACCAAAGCGTGTGTAGGCGATGGGGCTTCGTGATTCTTGCGCGCTTCGGCTAGATCTTCGTCGTTGCCGGTTAGTCCAAAATGTCGGAGCCTTCTGGTAAGCTCTGCATCAAGCTGAGTGATAAATTCTTCAGTATTTGTGTTGCCAGATTCGTCTTCAACAACTTTCAGAGTTATAAGCTCCATGTCGTTGTTGAGCAGATTACAGGAGAAGCCGATGTTGATAGCGGTTTCTACCTTGTCTCCGGTAAGCACCCACAGCTTAATACCTGCTTTGCCGAGTAATTCGATTGTACCGGGTACACCGTCTTGAAGACGATCTTCAATAGCTGTACCTCCAAGTAGGGTGAGGCCCTGTTCAATTTTGTCTGCGACTTCCTCAAGCTTCTCTTCTCGGTCCTGCATGGCGGAAGCAGCTTTATCATGCTCCTTACGCCATTCAAGGTATTCTTGCTCTGAGAGTATGCGCTGTGCTATACAAAGTGTGCGCAAACCCTCACGTGCAAACATCTCGAGGTGATCAGCTGTGGTCTTACGCAGTGCTGCTTGCTCGCCGCGCTTAAGGCGCGAGTAAATAATACTGTCGGCACCTTTGCAGAACAGAATGATGCGCCCGTCAGGCATTCTAATGATTGCACTCATTCGCTTTCGGCTCGAGTTGAACTCGATGGTGTTAAGGATAGTATAATGAATTTCCTCACCCATGACATTCAACCTAATCCCTTCAGATGTAGACCCGAGAACCGTGAAACCCATGTCGCGTGCTGTTGCAACCAGTGCCGCCTCATCTGGAGATTGAGCTTTGAAATCAATCTTTGGGGTCTCGCCAGGGACATGTTCGGCTATGACGGTGTGGCAGAGAGCGAGAGCCAGCATGAAATGAGCATTTGCCTCTTTCTGTTCATCTCCAGATGCTCCTCTAAGATCATCCACGAAGTCTGGTGCGATGAATGTTATTTCATCGTCATGGAGATAAGGATTGTCGTGGATCGCGCGGAGCCCTTCAAGAGCACGAGTTTTATAGGCAGCAATTTGCCCCCTAGCCTCAGCGGCTTCCTTGACTACATCAACACCCAAGCGTTTTCGCATGCCAGCTTGTGCTTCTGTGTAAGCCTCTCCGTAAGGTTGTCCATTAATAGTGACCTTTTTGAACTCCATCACGTTTTGAGTAAGAGTGCCGGTCTTGTCGGAGAAGATGTATTCGATTTGGCCAACATCGTCGGAAATATTCCACGATTTTGGAACGCACGGGTAATCAATTGGTTCGTAATACATCTGTACGTCGCTGTAAATGAATACAGCCTGAAGCGTGCGCACGATTTCGAGGGAAATGTATAGAGAGATTGGAATCAAATTCTGGAAGACGATCAGGGCGGCGAAAAACGTGATGAAACCTGTCATTGCGGGAGTTCCGCCAATCGCGCCGTAATCAAACCAAGCTATCGATGCATCGGTCTTACCCCAGGATACACCGTTGACAATTGCGCACAGCAGGCAGATGACGAAAAGAATGCCGAAGTTGAGGAGCACGTTGAAGTTCAGCTCGCGAGCAATGCGCGCCCGCTTGCTAGGCGTCGCACCTGCATTCATCATAATCTTGGTGTCGTGGCCAGTGAAGACGACGACGCCTAGGACCCATTCCGTGTTTCTTAAATTGCAGCCTCTAAGAAGTAAGTTATCGATCGTAATCGGCTCTGACATCTCCTTTAGGCCAATTCTTGGGATGTTTTGTTCCCACTTGATGGCCGCGTTGTACTTGTAAAGGTTGGCTTGCGGAGGTTCACTCTCAATTGAAAACTGAGCTCGCTCACAGTCTCTAGCATGCTTGAGAGTCCGTCCACAACGGAGTGCCTGCCGGACCTTCAGGTTCGTTTCACCATCCAGATTCTTCGTCTCCACATAACAAGCTCCATCGTCGTCGGATGTGGCCAGGACGATGACATCCGCAGGCAATTCATCGTCATTGTAAAGTCGAACAAAATCTCCAACCTGGAGGTTTTTCCACGCGTCTTTATGAAACCTTGCTTGGCCAGTGATCTCACGCTCGTGGTTGATTAAATCGCCCTTCTCACGCGCGAGAGCGTCAACTTCCATAGGATTTCCAGCCGAAGTTCCGTTGGGCGGTAATGGCGAGGTTACAGGTGTCATTTGTATGTCTTCGAATGCCGAAGCCACCGACTTTCGATTTGCCTTCGTCTCTATTGAAATGCGCGGATCCGCAGAGTTCGTGATTATGCCCAGCGAATCGGTGTCCTTCTTCCATGAGCTTTGAATAGTCTCCCACAATAGACTCATGAATCTTGTAGTGGCCTTTTTGATCTTCCTCCATGTAGACACGTTGTCCTCCGCAACGTTGACGTTCTCCCAACCAACAAGGCGATGCACAGCAGCGTTGTTGAGCTCGTTATCGAGGATCGTTCGGCGATAGTCTTCGATGGCATCTTTGATAGCCGTCACAGTGATGATGAAGATCAAAGGTATAGCATTGACACCGGGATTCGTTCCTCCAAAAATGGGAAAAAACTATAAAGAGTTTGGCATGTGGCAAAATAATATAGGGCATTCATTGACTTACCACCAGGATAACATTGAAAAGGAAAAAGATATTCGCAATATTATGGAACTGGAACCAGATGTTTTTAGGAATGAATGACAAGGGCGTGTACTTTGCTGTTCGGATTTTGTTCCTCGTGTACGTCTGGGCGGGATTCCCCTCCTCGTCCTTCCATTCTGCCGGCAGTGGTAAGTTGAAAAACAGAGTCCTCCCTTCGCCCTCGTCCTCTGATGTGGTGGTGCTATTCGCGTCCGTCTGGTTGCTAGGCTCCTCCTGGATCGTCACGCCATTCACCCCTTGACTACCGCTGGAGTGGCTAGACCCGCCAGACTGCCTCTTTTCTGTCGAGTCGGTACTCTTGTGTATCCTATCCATGATGGAGATCCGCTTAAGGCCACTGCTCTTGACAGTGAGTTTGCGCGTAGCCCATCGTGACCGTGTGGTCGCAGCATCCTGCTGCTTGTTCCCTCCGTCTTTCGGCATGGTTAGGGATGTCTCGGGCAGCGCCCGTCAGTTGCAACTCTCGTCGCCAGACTCGTTCGCCGTCCCGTTGTGATATCTCTTCCTGCGAGGTCGAGGCTACCGAGCAGCTCTGGGTATAGAAACGTCGCGTTGCGGCTGTATTCGGGGTGAGCGAGCACAATCAACTACAGACGTGGCTTTGTCTGTGAGTGCATGCGAGCAATCATCAATGGTTGATGGTCGATGCGATTATAAACAAGCGTTCGTGTGTAATCTATGCGGGCATTTCCCGGCGTTAGTGGAAGGAGGGTGAATGTCCCCGTCGTGGTTGGTGTTGTTGCTGGCAGGGAGACTGGACGGGCTGGACAGGACAGGACGGAACTGGAAAGGGAACGGTGGAAAGTTTTGATTGATTCGCTGGGCTGCTGCTGAAGGTAAGTGTACAGT
Organism: Xylaria longipes; assembly: GCA_025201785.1. Lineage (NCBI taxonomy): Eukaryota > Fungi > Ascomycota > Sordariomycetes > Xylariales > Xylariaceae > Xylaria > Xylaria longipes. Next base: position 159,567 of record MU619729.1, read on the forward strand.
ACCTACACGGGAAGATGAACATGCCGGATGGACCGGGGTTGCGAGCTCGCCGGGCTGGGTTCCCTGCGTATCTGCACCAGTGGGCGTGGAATAGTGGGCTTCGGCGTCAGCACGGCCCTAAAATTACAGCATTGCAGCACGCGCGAACACTAAGACGTACTGTGCCGCCCCTATAAAGACGGACCTATAGCAGGCCTTGCTTGTCTTTCTTGCATTGAGGCGTGCTCATTGTCCATAGAAAATGAGATTGGTTCCGAGAATCACGAGCGTTCATACAGTGCAAGTCCTACGGCTCCCCAGCACTCCGCCTAATAAAGTAATACTACTTTGTATTATTGTAGCAGCATCGCGTATGACACAGCAGTGTGGCGCAAGCCTGAGTGCGAAACTTGACGAATTAATACCTATCCACTGGATCGCAAATCGATGCATACGCAGCCCATAATGTCCTTAAAAGCAGACAGTTCTTGTTCCGAGGTGGCCCAGTGCCATCACCTCCTTTATTCTCTCCTTTATTGCAGATGCCAACAGACGCTGAAGAAGATCGGCATGCACAGCATACTGTAGCGCAGCGCAGAAACAGAAAACACGACTCTAACGCCCGCCACTGGTTCTGCTAGCACTAGTTAAGACCACTACTATACTACATACTACCTACCTACCTAATACGCAACAAATACTGTATTTGTAAGCCGCAACAAGTTCCTCGTTTCGACCATTTCCATGTAGCACGGTGATGGCATTGCAAGTACGCTTCAGCATAGTACCTCTGTTCGGACTAAGCCTTGTGTCTTGCTTTGCGCCGCCATGTGCCGTGGGCAAGGCTTGTTGAATGATGTACAGCAGTACGGCGTAGGGTAAGTACTCTTGATGTCTTGTCGTCTCATCCATAAGGGGAATGCTGCTCTGTTACACTACATTTTGTCATAACTGTCATATCAGGGTCGTGATCTCGTTGGTGGAGACGGCCCCAGAAATGTCCTAGCAGATCAAAGGGGGTTGCCATTCTAATACAGTAAAGTCCGGTCCAGTACAGTGCAATACAATAAAGATGGCGGTCTGCGATCTCAGTATCCCCTTAAAATCATGATATACTATCTAAGTGGTCGCACTTGAGTAACCTTGAATACAGCTATCGGCAAAATGCTCTTTGGTGGCTTCAACTGAATTTCAATCCAAGAGCTTCAATAAACTATAGGCTCTCAACGCTACCTAAGTAGATAGACGGATCTCGTGTCCAGGAAATCTGGCTCCACTCAGCGCAGTAAGGCTCTCTCAAGTCCTGTCGATAGGAATCAACCGCATGTGCTGATGTACCCGTTGGTCATCACCTGCCTCGCCTGAATCCTTCAATCCAACGCTGAATTTGTGATACCAAGAAAGGCATCAAGCAACATTGGCGTAGAGTTGCAGTATAGTGACATTGATTCGGTTCCCCTCCCGTCTTGCATCCAAAACTGATATATCCGTAGGTAGGTAGACTACGAACCCTAGTCACCTAGACTAGAGACTCATTCCTCACACGCAATGCGGAATTACTTAGACGCGACTACGGAGTACAGTAGGTTAGTATCCCCTTAGAGACCCATTCGGCTGCAACATCCTTGAATACACCGAGGACCAGGATATAGGCCAATTAAATCATCTGTTTAGTAGATACATAACTTCACACCTAATTTGGCCCGTGCTAGAGGTACTAGAACGAACTAATGATACTAACCAGTTTTGCAGTAAAAGCGTGGAGAGATATCCTTTTATCGTGTCACTTCTGTTAGCAGGGGTAGTGTGGGTCAAATCGGTGTCCTTTTTGGTGTTGCAGCCGAATGGGTCTCTAAGGGGATACTATTCTAGTCAGGCTACAGTGGAGATATTCCGCCTAAGCCGCGACGCGAGGAATGTCTTTCTGCAACATGACGGATGTAAGAATCGAACTCCAATCAGGTGCCATCGCGTGCAGCCACTCCCGACGGGCGGCGGCGCGGTGAGAATAGCTCGGTCTTACAGCCGTGTAAGTAGGGCTACAAGCAGTGTTCTAAGATAACATCGTGGCGAAGTTCAAATGCGATCAAACCAACAAGAGCTAGAGTAGGTAGAAGAATAGTTGCCCCACGACCAGATTGGCTATAACGACACGATACCACAGTATATATTACTGTAATTCTCCGTGTGCCAAATATGGCAGCAGCATAATGCTCCATGCCTATTAAAGACGAGATGAATCTGGAATCCTGGTTTCCACGAGCCACAGCGGGCGACGGGCTCATGACAAATGTCAAATCGGCAGCCTGCATCACTCCGTCACTCAATAGTCAGGAGCCATCCTCCTTGTTGAAACGGCAGGGCACAAGCGTATCATCCTAGGATGCAGTGGGACAGGACTTTCTGCATGCTGCGTGGGGTGCTCCTTCGACCAAGGTATTGTGCTCGGTATAAAGAGCCTCGGAGGAGTCGCGCTCTTTGTCCCTATTTAGAAATAATGATCACGGTAATTCTCTCCTCAATATCACGTCGGCAATTCCTACAGTTCTCCTAGGACATGACGCAGAGTTTGAGATTCCGACCCGCCTAACACCACGGCTTCGGGTGCTTCCCTGACCCCGACAGGGTGGGGACAGGGACTCTACCTACAGCTGAGATAGGTACTTCGTACTTTACATACATAAACACCACAAAGTACCGCGGTGGCATAAAACCATCGCTACTCTCATGGTACTTGCTGTAGTACGGAGTACAACAAGCTGAAAAGCCACCCGTGGGGGTGATGGTCGCATAGTTTCGATCCTGATCCAATAAGGTGAGGATAGCGACATACTTATATATATTCTATATGACTTCCACTGCAGCTTGCTCGGACGCCAAACAAACACTTGCGCGCGCGACTCCGCTGAGAAAGAGACCTACTCCCGTCTTCCCCGCTACTCGGAATTAGCAGGCGGTAGGAATGTGTGGGGCGCAATGAAACTGCAGAACGGGCTGAGGCCTGAGACTTGCAATGTGGCAGCTTACTCGGCTTCCCGGTTGTCGAACAAGAAGACAACCCAGAGCCATGAAACTGGATATGGCGCTGGAGAATATCAGATAAGATCGTCTAGCATTCTCGCATCAACGACCCAAGATTCCAGGTAAGCTTAGAGCTCGTGTTCTTAGCGTAGATACATACGTACCTAAGTGCCTACCTGCCGTACCCATGGTGTCAAGCATCAGCCTTTCAAAACCAGATGGCCCCTTAAAACGGCAACCTATCGATTCCCGTGCCGGCCCCTTGGCTCTTTTAATGCTTGCTTGTCTTAGGCAGGGCAGCTAGAGGTAGATTGATCACCCAGCCAAGGAACGGGATAACTTACAGGTCCCTAACGTAAGATTGTCCACCACAATTCGCGGATTACGCAGAATGAAAGAGAGCATAGACTATGAGGGTAAGCAGCAACATTGAGGCTATCCGCAACACTCACTCACTCACTTGTTGTATGCCTACCATCTTGAATACTTAAGTATCAAAGCATAACGGGTAGTACGACCGGGTAATGTTGCGGATCGCCCAGAAACCCTTGGTACCCGCAATGACAACCTTAAGATTGGTACAATTTCAAGCTGCAGTTGGCTCTGAGAGATTGTTGTTGTATGCAGGTGGGGGAGGGGTTGGGCTTGGCAAGCTTAAGAGGTGGTAGACACTGCAGGTATGTTGATTTTTAGAAACACATCGATGATCCATTATTTCCCGCGATCGAACTGTACAATACCGCCAATGAGCATTTCGACTAAAAGTCGTGATTGGACCTCTGGTAATTATAGTGGTTGTAACCTCTGACCGTAGTCGCGATTGCCCGGTTAGAAATCGACCTACCTAATCCAGAAGATTTCAGCTGAATCAGTCGAATAACCTTCCATACCAGGTAGGTAGTGTAGGTAATGCACCTCCCCCCCGCCCTAATTCATGTAACCATATGCATGAATTGGTCAATAAGACCTCTGAATAAACCCTACGCAAGCAAACGAGAAACGAGTCTACACGACGCACACAACACACGATACGCACGTAGGCTCAATCACATAACGAACAGAGTTCATTGCATCCAGTAAAGGCCCAGTCACTATCACGTGACTATAGCAGCAGCTACCTCGTTGGTACTGCCGGTGGTGTCCGATTGATAGCAATTGGACGTGCAAGCCCGTGATGAATCCAGCATATACACTAGATAGAGCCAGGAACATCATAATAACGGACGTATCATCAAGACTCATCATACACCCGTTGAGTTCGTCCTCATCGTAGGAGTAGCAGAGATGCTTAGTATGTCCTAGTTGCCCGCATCAGGACGCGAATCGCAGGCTCGCTGTTGTTTAAGAGCCAGTAGGAAGGCGTATAGGCCGCATCATAGGCCGTGCAAGCCGTTTGCGTCGTTGTATTTCCCGCGAAGAAATAAGCTCGACTCTATCAGGCAATACGTGCATTTTCGTTGTTCTCTTCCAATCTCAGCAACCAAGAGTACTAGGTAGTGCCCTCGAAGGTGCCATGTCGTCGTTCCACAACATGGCTATTGGACCCCGTGCCTCCAAAAGACGCTGCTATTCCGTGACATCAACCGGACTTTAATGTAGTCCATATCTGATCTTAACATAAACCGTTGCCGGTGCCGGTCTCTACACGACTTGCTAGAGAGCGCTAAAAGACGACAGAGAAACCGGTATGGTGTGACGTCGTAGATCGTAGGTCATTGTGATTCTAGTGTTTTACAATAGTTTTCGGGTCATCAGCAGGTCGGGGTCAAGGATAGGAACGATGACCCCGACCTTGGAAATTAAGAATGCTCTGCGAAAAGACACTTATATAGAATGCGCAGTATAATGGTTGTACCCCTTTGATGGAAATAATTCGAATAGAAGTTTATATAATGCTTACGAATTTTTTTTTTTCAGGTCCATATATACAACGGTATTGCTCTAACGATACTGACTTGAAGATTGCCGCTCGTGTTGCAAAACCGTAGATACTACACAAAACCTAACAATACAAAATAAGATAGCATTGCCAACAAGATTCATATAGTTCAGGAGCATACCAACTATTCTTCCTCCATCCCATAGCTACCGTTTCGACCTTTGACATAGGATAGAGACAGGGGTAGTGCCAAAGATGAGCTGCAATATAGTACTCATAAGGCAATGGGAAAGTGAGTTATGTGAAAGCCATTGATGACCTCGCCGACAAGGTCCCAGCAAAGCTTCAGACGAGATGCCACCGTAACTTCCAGCCCCTATGTCGACATGGCGTCGTACGAGACCATTACGCATCATAGTAACCCTACTCCTGTCTCCAAGGCCGAATGAAATATCCTCACCGTTTAATCACTAAGAAATAAAAGCCTAGAATCTTACTATCACCCTAATACATATCAAAATTTCACTAGAAGGTTAGACCTTTATAGTTTAAGGGTTGCTATACTTAAAAATTAGGAGCTAATAATTCTTGCTAATCGAAAGAGAAAAAGTTTAATAACCAAATAAAATAGCAAGGGTATATGACAGCAAAGGGCCTTAGATAAAAATAGGAAAGGTTTTCAAAGCGTATTAAAACATGGCTTAATTATAACCTTCTCGCCAACAACGCTGATGCCGAGTAGTTTGTACGGCAATATTAGTAACTCAGTACAACCACTAGCTACACATACAGCTCAGGGACCACCCCTAATGGCTAGGAGCCGTAATAGGAGCCGCAACACTTCCATTAATACGGCTTTACATAGTATGTCAGTTTGAGGTGTCCAACTTTGCACAGCGCATCTTCAATAGTCTTCCCCTCGGAGCACCCTCAGTTCGCTGACGTTTAAATTCTTCTTCATACGCAGCCATAAGATCTGGAAAATTGCCTTTCCAATTCCGAATGAAGTTGTCCTCATCAGTTGTCCAAAATATGTCTTGCTTATTTGTGCGATTTCCTGAGCCCTTCTTCATTTCACCCCACTTCGTCCAAATGGAAAAGTCTTGCCTACCCAAACTCGCGCCGGAACTCAACGAGTACCACCGTTTTGCTGATGCTCTAGAGGCAGAGTTAGAGACATTAGACGACAACGGAGCGCTCGACCATGAGGATGAGGACGAAGAAGCACTTAAAGAGAGCGTCAAGTTGCGGCAGTCGGACACGACTGCTGCCCTGCTATTTTTAACGTTCTCGAGACTTGCCCACTTAACAGCGCTGGTAATGGTATTCTAAACGTTATCGGTATTTATTTTCTACATGGGCCTCGAAAACAAAGGACTAATAGAAAAGATCTAATCTACGTCGGCTAGTTACGCGCGCAGTCAGGCTCCACGCTTAATATACTCGGAATTAAATTATAATCGCTAACGTATCTTAAAGCCATTTCTAAATGTAAAGCAGCTTTACGTCACCCTGCAGGTTTTGAACAAGCTAAGTTGCAAAACGTCCAATGGGCACATAAGCGCTTCGTAAGCCCAAAGATTGAGAAGACATACGACTTGCTGTTTTATCTGCCTTTCCTTACCCTTAATCATGAGCCTTTTAAATATTAACCGTGTACCCGTATCTTTTACATTGGCCGAGACTATCAACACCATTCCTATGGATTTATATCTACCTCGAGGCCATGCTGCGGGAAGTTCCGAACTGTCCCTCAGACCTCCGCATTTGTCTTGAGGAGTGTTTGAAGGAGTGAACAGGGAGCTCCCATTCCGACAACAGCTGCGCTTTTCTGCACCCATCATCAGTGTGTATTGGTCCCCCGAAGAAATACATGCCTTTGCGAGGATGGTGCGTGACAACGAAGCCTTGGTCTATCAACATGTGACATTGCATCCGGGGATTCAATATGACACCATGATCAACCTCCTGCACCAGGAAGGAATAATGAAGTCTCAATTCGAAATCGGTTTGCTGATGAGAGCTCTCAAACGCAAGCCGGACATTGACTTCGTATCCTACAAAATGAGTTACTTCAAGCTATTTTGGGCCGACATTTACCATTTCAAGAGATTCGTTGGCGACAACGGCCTCTTCTACCATTTTCCAGCCCTCGAAGATGGCCTCGACACCGCCATGCAACTCAGGACAATACTCGGTCTGCATGGGTTCAAACGCCGACCGGAAGGGGTCATGCATCAGTCTAGTAACTTTTTACGAATGTACATTTCCAGCCTGCAACCGACCACGCCTTTTGGACAAACTTGTTCATGGAAGGTCTGGACAATTCACGGATGGTTCGCGATATCCGGCCCTGGAGAAACCGCTTCGGATGGGTCTTGCAATACATCAGAACAGGTATCCTGCCCAGGGAGGTTCAGATTGCCAAAGATGTTCTTCGAGTCGCCATGACAAATGTGTTGGCGCAACCGAAGCATCCATATAATTACGGCATTCTGACTCTCGGATACCTGAATCCAGACTTGAATCCGATTTGGACTAGAGAACTCCTCTCTGTCAGCGGTGATATATTCCGAGTGGGAAAAGGTGCACGAACCCGCCTAGAAGGCTTCGATATTGACAAGCTATGCAAGCATTTTGGCATACTGATCGCTCCGCTGGAAGAGGTATCGTATCCAAACGTCGCCTCTCATCGCAAGCGAAACGCCATGTCCAACGGGAGCACAAGCTTTCCGGAGCCAAGCCCGACGTCCGAACAACGGGCCAGCAGTATAGGTCAAGGGGAGACTCTCCTTAAAGAGGAACTTGGTTCTCACTTGACATCGGGCCCGGTGTTCTCTGACCTGAGTCAATTGGAGACCTCTACACAGGTTCCGATCGATTCCACTGCCTGATCTACCACAATGACCCGACGTAACAAGCGCAAATACCAGAAGGCCTTTCCCAAAGATGGTGATCAGGCTGATTCGGCATCTAAGCGATCTTCTCCCACAGGTATGGACCTAGGGATCACTTGTTCTACAAGTTATGAGCACCCTGGATATGGTCCTGAGCCCTCACTAGCGCTTGAGGATTCAATTGTGGTTGTCCAGGAAGACCATGTTCCGGACCACCGAGCATCTAGCTACAGCACGGGAGGAGCTGAGCTTGAGCCTACTCCACATATCAAGCCATGACAAGCCATATCGGAGAGGAAAACAGCGCAAATAGGCGCATTTAGAGTCGCCCGAGTGGTTCTAGGGTTGCGAATGCTATCAAGTAGAATAAGTAAAACGATACAATACAGCTTAAATGATCCTAGCTGAGGGCTTCTCTATCCTTGCATTATATATTGTCCTTTTTACTCATTATGAACTCAACTATAAACTCGGACACAAATATAGCACAGGCAGACATCTATGTAGCCGTTTGTGTCATCCCATAGGTTTACTCCATATTTTCAATCTGTCTAGATGAGTGAAAAATACTTAAGGGGTGCACTGGGCGAATCGAAGTATGAGTGGTTAGTCATGGTGATCACGAAAACTCCGAGCCTAGCAATATATCCGTTGTCGCGTTGTTCCAGAAGCAGACCCTCGTGTGTGGTCAATCGCAATGCCCAACATTCAACGGGATTACTACCCTGTTCGAGATCAAACTGTCCGAACGCGATTATTTGGCGATAGGTCGTGTTGTCCACCACATCTAAGGCTTGATACTCAACAGCCTCCATCAAGATGGCGATTTGGTCCAACTGCTTCCTCTTATATTGCCAGGCCGAGAAGCCATGATAGGTCGAAGTCGGGCACTTTGAACAGCGTAGCTTTCGCATGTATCCTTGACTTGCAGTGGAAATGGAAGAGGAAGATCTTCATCCTTCACCATACTTGGATGCCAGTCGTGGGATGACCAGGTCTCGCCATCGGGATTTGCTGGGAAGCAATGGAATGAGTCCGTTTCGTGTGGCAGTATCGGGATATCGTGTTCTCCCTTTCCTTGACGAATTGGTCTCACCAAAGACATCCATGACCAACTCGGAGCAATCGTAATGCTTTTGCCCGTATTGGGCCCACTAACCGCCGTGGGTTGACATAGTGGTTTCTGGCTCGGATCGATGATTCGGCTGCTTCTCCGCAGCAATCCCCTGATCATGTCAACCTCCCACAGTCCCGCCAGATATCTTGTATTGGAATGCTTTAGACCTATAGCTTTCTGAAATTGGAGGGCAACTCCAGAGAGTGCGGCGAAGTTGTCTGTAGGATCAAAGAATGACCGCTTCGAGTACTCCATAGTGAGTTCATACCAGCGCCCTAAAACTGACTCTGCAAACTGGGGAAATGTAGGATTGGCGATTAGATCATACCATCCATCGTATCGGCCATGGAAGTCCCAATGGCCATCCTCAAAATCTTCTCGCTCGCGGCATTTGAAACTCAGCTGCTCCTTGTTGTAACTGATCATTCGCCTGCTAAGGACGGATTCTTGAAAGTACCAGGCTCGTTGATCGTCAGTCCAATATCACGACTTCTTTTCAGCCCCATCCAGAATTCGGTGCTCAGGCCTACACAAGGCAATAAACAACGAAGATTTGCTGGGGGTGCTGCCGGCTTGTGCGTAGGTGCGACAAACCCTTGGCGGCTGTCTTCGCTTCGCCCGGCTACTATGGTCAACTCGGCATTTCCATACACCTGAGGGATTCTTATCGCTTCCTGAGCCCAGTCATTCCTAGATAGTGTATCGCTGCCTTGGATAATACACAATGCATCGATCCAAATGTACTGGTATCCAAGTTCACGAGCGATTTGAAGACCCTCACGATGCGCGCGAGGCATCAATTGCTCGTCTATATTGATTTGGAAGGCTTGAAGAGTTTCAGTCCTCAACTTCAACTTATGAATCCCACATCTAGTACCCCAGCAATATGAAAGGGCAACATATCTTCCCTTCAGCCCGTTGGTAATCAGGAGCCTGGGCTTCGACTTGCTTTCTGAGTCTCCGAGGTCGATGACCCGCGTGGGCATAGGCATTGGGGCCGTGCCACCGCAACGGGAGTGGTATTTATTGCAGTTCTATAGCCATTGCTTGGTTGTTGTGGTACGTTCTCGATTATCCCCGGACCGCGGCGAGTCTCCCCCACGCAACAGAGTGCCGGCAACTGAGCCTAATCGAGTTACATTATTGTTCATCTGCCACTCATATAGCCCTAATAGCCGTGTTACCTGGTGTTGACTTACCTAAGGGGGCAAAGATGTTGAATACTGCAAGAACTAAATCACAAATGTTATGTTTGCCAACTTGGATCATTAGCATAGGACTTCTACCGAGGCATCTGTGTATGTATCGTATTGGATCCGACAGCAACTCAGGTGCCGGGCCTTGCCAATCGATAACTAAGATCAAACCAGTGCCATTTGGAAGCGGGATCTTGTTTTCGAGGTATGCTGTAATTGTGTTGGCATACAAATTTCCCGTAATACCAGTCCAGAACAAATGGCAGACAGTACAAGACTTTGAATCGAAGCACTTCTTGAGGGCAGCTAGACTTTCGTGATGGTGCACGGTAGTAATTGGGCTATTGCCTTGAGAACTATTTGCTGGTCGCTGGAGAGTAAGACCAGCGCAGACATTGCAAAGGGCCGCTGACATGATCGAGCACGTTGATAATCCCCCAGCCCACCAGCTCGTTAAATCTATATGATTTTGCAATCTTTCAAGATAAAGAGAGGGGAAATACCGGAATCAGAAGGGCGTGCCCTCTTACAAATTCTGCTGAGCAAATAGTAGATAATCGCTTCTGGGACAGATCGTCTCATGTCTTTACTTTGGGGTGACACTTTGTCGCTCCCATCGAAGTTTGGGGTGGGGCTGCATTCTAAGAGACACCAAGGGCAGCCGTATGCCGCTGTTGAGTGACCTGAAGCGATGCAATACATGCTGACATTGTATCTTATCGGGTGAAAGCTATTGGCCTGCATGTAACATGCTTATAATACCTAGGTATATATTGTGTCTCGTGGACAGTTCTCGGCACCGCTTCGGTGTGAGATGTATGCGTAAGCTGATACTTTCCTGGGCTCTCTTTAAGAGCTACTAGTGAGGCTTTGCAGGGAATTTGAGTAGCTTCTGTATATTATTGATAGGCATTTTCACCGTCAATGTTTGCACCCAGGAATGTCACTTTGTTCGGCTTGTAATCAATACTCACCCTACTCTACTCCCTAAACCGTCAGCAAGAGATGCGGTTTCAGCCCCCAAAATGTACGTGATGACAATTAATAGTTAAAGCAAGCAGAATGGAATCAGCTTAAGTTACCTACTCCCATTTCCCCTCTTGTTTTGATCAGTAGTTATTAGTTACCATAATCTACAAAAGCCATGAGGATTTCCTATGGAGGTATCTAGTCTTTCTTTACTTCTATTCAATCTAGGTACTTGAAATTGTACGAGGTTTATACCTTAACGACTTTTTGACGTTGATTCTTTGCCCAGTTAAACCACCCCACTCTCGGCCTATCAAGTTAACAATCAAATGAAGCCAGCACTGTGTCGCGGTTGGATTTTGTATGTTAAGATATGGTGATTGGATTATTTATTTGCTCAGAGCCTTGTATGTAGAAGTGCAAAAGTACCTAGGTAAGTACGTTGGAAAGATTGGATGATGAGCGTCAAGTTCAACGCAGCTAGCGCATAAGGTTCTGGGCCACATCACTGGAGCCAATCAGCTCCAGCACCATGCGACAGCTAGAACTACCTGGGCACCCTTACGGAAAACCAGCCAGCCATGTCTGGAAGCTTTGTCCTCATTAGGTGCCTCGTACAGCAGCATCCCTTCTGTCCCATTACACGACACTAGACCACAACGCGTCCAGACACGTCTTACCAGATCTTGCCAGGTCCAACAGCATCGGCATGCCAAGCATCCAGCCTGCGCCGTGAAGCGTACAGTATACAGAATACCCTTCTTTGATCGAAGAATTTCATATCCCGAAGGCAGTTTCACGTGATTTTACGCAGCACATCTAAGTCAATACTGCGCTTCGCATATTCTATATTTGTTCACGAGATTTCACACCCTCATGTGCAGCGCAGAGAACCAGTATATCATTTGATAGCCCTCAAGATGAGTTCACGGAAGAACGGAGATATTAGAGGTTTCTTCAGATCCGGTGCCACATCCAATTCTCGCACTCAGAAGCAGTCAGCCTCGTCACCACCCTCGACGTCAGACCCATCACCACCTGTAGACCTGCCTTCATCCCCGAGGACTCCGCCAAAGTCAGCCCCGCGGGTGTTCAGTCGCGACGATGAGATCAAAGGGTCTGACGACTCTGAGGATGACTCGGATGATTCGTTAGGTTCTATTACAAACGCCCTGGGCTACAGATCTGGTCCCGCTGCTCACCGGCGCGACCCCAATGTGCTCTCCACACCCCAGGCCAAGAGAATAGCATCGGGCATACACCGGTCACCTCTGACCCTGCAGCCGAAGAAACACAAATTCGACCTGAAAGCTCTCGCCAACCACTCTCGGGAGATTGAACGGACCGAGCAGAGCTTCAGGAAGGCCGACGCCTTGATTGCCCAGACAGGACACCATAGTGACAACTCAGACGACTCGGATGCTGAAAATGATCCAAAGCGACTCGAGGAGGCCACTTGTCAATTATTTGTTGGCCCAGACGACGAGGACGGCAAAGGCGACAAGGTTCGCAGAGCTTTCAAGCGTTCCAAAGATGATGATGCATCATCACGCAAGCATTGCTACTTTTTCAGCCCAGAAGAGCCACCTCCGATCCTTGGCAAGAATGCCTTCCCACGCAAGAAGGCGACTGGCCGATGGAAATGTCTCTCTAAGTCAGACGCGAGACGTCGAGCATTCATAATGGGTCTGCCGCATACGTTCCTTGCTCGGGGGGAAGCTCTTCCAGATGAGCTTTTCCTGTGGATTCTCGACGAGATTTGCAGAGAACAGAACCCCGAGTTACGGAGGCAGTATATCAATCTCACCGAATTCTGTGAGGACAATACGTCCCGCCTCGTTGATGATATGAGTTTGTATGCTTTGCTCGGGACGATTGGGGGCCCAAAATATGCTCGAGAGCCCACCAAGTTGAAGGGCACAACAGAAGTTCGACACGAGTATTTCGAACGGAACTGGTCCCCTTTAGTCACATTTTTGCAACTTTTAGAACGAATTGCGCCAGGCCTGCAAACAGCATCGGCTGTTAGTGCAGTCCAGCTTCTGCTGCGCATGAGCATGGATCCAGTCGTCGCCGCAGTCCTTCGCGAACATTACACACGTGCCATAACGGCATTAGCCTCAAACCTCGCCAAATCTACAGCGAAGTGGAATATAGCAGTACGTATCTTACTACGTCACTTCTTTTATACTCTCTTTATGAACAAGCACAGCTAATATCAAAACCAGTGCGATGCCATATGTTCGTATATCTACAAGAACATAGACGACCTCGAGCTCAAGGTCACAGCTCTGCTATCAATACCAAGCTCCAGCTCACATCTAGTTGATCTCCGACGACGCATAGCAGCCGAGTCCCTATTCAACAAGCCCGGGCTAGGCAGCAAGCCCATCGACTTATACCTCAGCTTCGAGAGAATACGCGACCGCCTCGACGAAGACGACTTCAAATCCACCAACAGAGTCGATTTCGACTTCGAGCGGCTCAAAGCGCTCACCACACTCCTGGACATCGTCATCGACCGCGCAGAATTCATGCGCGCTCCCGCTCCTACAAACGGGACTAGCAGCCGTGGCGCCAGCACCAGCGGTACTAAAAGCACAATGCCGGAAGCTAACCCAGAAGACGCGGCCGCCGAGCAGAAGTTCAACGCGGACATCGACGTCCTCGCGGCCCGCGTGAAGGTCATCCACGACAAGATCCGCGACAAGGCGTCGCGGAAGAACGTGAAGCTGAGCCTGCTGGGGCTGGAGAAGCGGCTCAAGTACGCCGTGCGCACGCGGCCGCCGCCCAAGCGGGAGATCTTCGCGTTCGAGGGGCCCTCGGCGCGGACGGAGGCCAACGCCGTCGACGCGCCCAAGCAGCGCGATTTCATGCGTCAGTGGGCGCTGAAGAAGAAGGCGGAGAAGCAGGAAAGAGAAGATGGCGTGTTAGAAACGACCGAGTTCGCGGATGGTGGGCGACGAAGGCGCGCTGCGAAGGGCTTGCCGGTTGCTGTGGGATAGCTGAGGAGGATTTCTGAGAGAGTTGTTTATACCGGAGAGCTGGAGCAAAGCGAAACGAAAGCATGAGACAGATCTGAGGTTTACGGGGTTTGGTGTTGTGAATACAGAATCAATTGTTGACACCTCGCCTGCAATGAGCCTATGGCTTCCTTATGATACAACCGTCTAATGATGAATACGAGCAAAATTAAGACCAAGCCTACTCCGAGCCTCTAGTCTCGAGCGACAGAAAACCAAACTTGCATACAAGGATCGATCTCCGTTCCATCCTTGTGTCCCTTGAAGAACAGGTATTTGATGTTTTCGACGAGCTGCCTTTCTGACCTAGTTTATTCTCAACCCCTGAACCCCTGAACCCACCGAACCCTCACTTAACTCCAGCGAGCCGGTATTTTCACCTCTGAAGGACGCAGTAAGATGGCTAGTAAATGGTGCAAGGCGCGGGTAGCGAGAGGCCGCAACCTTGGGCGGCCGATTAGAGCGAGTTCGATCAGTCGAAGAACTTGCGGTTCGGGTTCGCGCCGAACAAGGCCTTTCGCACGGCGGGTAGGGCGCTGGACTGCAGTAGCCGTAGGCGTTCCTCGAAGGTGTTGTTGATCTCGATCTTGCCATTGCCGCCTAGGATGAAGACACCACCCGAACTGTGCGAGATAACGGTTAGTATCTATGATTCCCTTCGAAAGACAGGTGATGTGAAGGGACACGAAACGAGAAACTAGAGATTGCACTATGTCTGTCAACGACTGAAATCGAGGGCAGTAACTTACGCTCCCTCAGGCAGCGGGTTCGCCTCGTCGAGCTTGACCTTGGAGCTCTTGCCCGTCTCCTTCCGGTATTCGTCCTCGGCCTCCTTGGCAGCCTTCTTGACGACGTCGGCGTCGGCCTTGCGGGTGCGGACCTGGACCTCGTCCTCGGAGAGGGCGTACATGCCCTCGAGCAGGAGGCCCTTGAGCACCGTCTTGTACTTGCCCTTGTCGTTGGCGGCGGCGGCGGCGAGCTTCTTGGTGGCCTCGTCGAAGATGTCGTCGAGCAGCTCCTGGCGGGCGCCCAGGACGCGCAGGCGGGTCTTGTTGGCGACCGTCGACCGCGTGATCTGCTGCGTCATGGACGCCTGCTTGAACTTCTTGGCGTACGTCGCGTCGATGGCGTCCGTCTCCTCGCGCACCAGCTTCGACTTCTCGATGCTGAACTCCTCGCCCGCCTTGATCTCGATCTCGCGGGCCTTCTCGATCGCCTCCTGCTTGATGAAGGCCGTCATCTTCCGCAGCTCTTGCCCGACCTGCGTTCCCCTCATGTTGTCAGTGGGGGTGCTATGTTGGTGAATTCTGTAGCCCGTAGCCCATGATGGTAAACCAAGTTGGTTGGAGGGGAGGGGGGGCCGCTCACCTGGTCGTCGGACAGAGCGTGGAGTTGCGACATCTTGGAGGCGGGTTGATGGTGTCGGGGAGGAAGAGGTGGTATAAGAAGGTTCTAATATCGGTCACCGGAGCTGGAGGTTCGTGTGGTTCGGGCAATTCAGGAGCTGTCGAGGAGATATGAGGGTTTGTCCACGCTGTTGATGATCAGTCGTGGTGGAGTTGGTAGCACAGCACCTGCCTGCTGGGTACAGGGTACCTACCTACCTAAGGTACCTAGCTCGGAGCTCTCTCGGTCGGGTGACGCAGCTGCGCAAGCCACAGCAGCCCAGCACCACCAAGGACCACTCATACCTACCTAGGTACCGTACCAAGACCTGCAGGGTATAGTAAACTATTAATAAATAATTAAAGAATTTTTAATAGTAAATTAATAGTTTAAATAAATAAACGTTTAAATTTTTTAGCGTTAATAAAATTAAACTATTTAATTAATTTAAACGTTTAAAATATTTAAATGTTTATAATTTTTTAAACGTTTAATAAACGTTTAATAAATATTAATAAATTTTAATATTTATAGTTTATTAATTAATAGTTAGTATATTTTTTATTATTTATTTTATATTAATTAACGGTTTATTAGTTTATAAATATTTAAAACTTATTAATTAATAGTTAATTAATAGCTTAATATTTATTAAATAAAATAATTAAACTAGAAAATATTTTAAAAGATTTTTTTTATATAAGCTATAATATTATATTTTTTTATATTATTATTATTATTATTACTGCTGTTTTTATTGTTTTTTTTTTATAATATTATAAATAAATAAATTAATTAATTAATTATTTTTATTTGCTATATTATATATTATACTTTTTATTTTTTATTTATATTTTTTATTTTTATTTACTACTATTATATTTTTATTTTATTTTAATTTAAGCTTATTAAATTTAGTTTTAGTTTTTACTATATAAATAAACTTTAAAATATATATAAATAATAATATTTATTAGTATAATTATTAAATATTTATTTATAAATAAAAAAACTGCTATAGTTTTAAGCTTAAGCCCAAGCTTAAGCCCGAGGTTAAAAATAAAAATAAAAGTAAAAATAAAAGCAAAAATAAGCTTAAAGGTTTAAATAAACCTTTTTTTATTATATATTATAAATTTTAAATAATTAAATTATTATATTTTATATAAATAGTTTAATTAAAATATTATAATTTTTTATTATTATTATTAGCTTGTTTTAACTAAATAATATAAATTAATATAAAGTTTTATATTTATATTATAAATAAATTATATATTAATAATATAATATTTATAAAACAAGCGCGCAAAAAAAAAATAACGTAAAAAAAAAAAAGCGTATAATAACTTGTTTAATAAAGGTTTTATTGCTGCTAATAAATAAAACGCGCGTATAGCGCGCAAGGCCTGCTAAGTGTATTTTTTTTATAAAAAGATTAAAAAAGCGTAAGTTTAACTAACGTTAGACTAAATCCTTAGCCTTAAAATAAGCCTTAGTATATAGTTATTTTTATTTAAAATAAAATAATTTATAAATTATAAACTATAAATTATAAACTATAAACTATAAATTATAAACTATAAACTATAAACTATAAACTATAAACTATAAACTATAAACTATAAACTATAAACTATAAACTATAAATTATAAATTATAAACTATAAACTATAAACTATAAACTATAAACTATAATTATAATTATAGTTAACGTTTAATATATTAAATTTTAAAGTTTATAAAAAAGCTTGTTATTAATTAATAACGTTAAGCTACTAGCTATAGTATAAAGTATTATAAAATAACTTAGTATAATATATAGTTATTTATATTTTTATATTATAATAAGTTATATATATAATAATAATATAATATTATTAATTAATATATAAGCTTAAATAAAAAAATATATTAATAACTATAAAAATTTAGTTAATTTAAAAAATTTTAATATTATATTATTTAACGTTGTTTTACTTATAAAAATTTAGCGTTAGTTTTTATAAAATAAGTTTTATTTATTTTTTAATTATTTAAAAAATTATATAAATAAAAAAATATTAAGCTAATATATTTAATATTTTTATAAGCGTATATTTATACTTTTTTTATTTTTATTAAGTATAATATTTTTTATTTTTTATAACGTTTTATTTTAAATAATTTAATAAAAATATATTATTTATTTTAAACGTTTATTAATTAATTTATTTATATATATAAATTAGCTAATATTTAATATAAAGTTATAAGAATAACTAATTTTAAAGTTTATATATTATATATATATTAGTTTATATAATAAAATATTATTTTTATAATAGAGTGAACTAGGGTAAAATAACAGGATGTAGAATTCAGGAAGTAGGTTACATATATTGCCAGTGGAACTGGCAATATATGTGGACTACTGACTATGTGTGGCAGCTGTTGCCAGATGGCTACCCCGCGGAGCGGGGTGGGCACTGGCAACAGTGGCCCATTGGGATGGACCCCTTGGGGGTCCCTATCATTTTAAGTACGTAAAACGTATAAATTATATATTATATTATTATATTTTTATATAATAATTTTAAAAATATTAAATAAATAATTATATTTATTTATAATATGCTAAACTTTATAGCTAGTTTAATATATATTTTTACTTTTAAGCGGATTATTATTTTAATTTTTTTTTATATTATTTTTTATTTTATAAAATTTAATAATAAAAACTTAAATAAATAAGTTAATAATATATATAATTATATAAACGTTAATATTTTATTAAAAAAGTTTTTAGTATTAAAAATTTACGGGTTAAAAAAATTAAAATTAATATTATATTAATTTTAGCGTATATTTAGCTAGCCCTAGCCCTTGTTTTTAATAATAAATAAAAGTTAATAATAATAATAATAATAAAAATAATAATAATAATAATAATAATAAACTATTTTATTATTTTTGTTTTTTAAAAATCTTTATTATAAGCACGGTATTTTAATGTTTTTTTTTTTTTATTATATATTATTTTTTTTTTATTATATTTATTATTATATTAACTTTTTTTTTTTATTAATAAATTTATTTAATTTTTTTAATATTTATTATATGCTTAAAGCTTAGTAATATTTATAAATATATATAAATATATTATTTTAAACTTTAATATTTAATTAAAATCTTATTTTAATATTAAAAAAAATATAAAACGTTTATAATTTTATATATTTATAATATAATATTTAAATAATATAAAACTAATAAAATATATATTTTATTAAATATATTTTTTAAATATATTTTTATTTTAATTTTTAAATATATTTTTAAGTATATTTTTTAAATATATTTTTTAAATATATTTTTTAAATATATTTTTTAAATATATTTTTTAAATATATTTTAAGTTAACTTTAAAATATATTTTTAAATTTATATATTTTTAAATATATATTTTATATTTAAAAAATAATTTTAAAAATTAATAATTTAAAATATTATATTTATTTATAAAATTTATTAAGTTAAAATATAATAAATATATTAAAAATATAAAACTAATGCTATAATAAATATTTAAGGGTTAATAGCGCTATTAACGCTTATTTAACTAATAGTTAATATTATTAGCTAATTATATATATTTTATTAAAAAACTATAATAGTTTTAACTATAATTTAAATATTTTTATTTTAAGTTTAAGGAATTTATTATTATATATAAAAAAAGTTTCCGAATATAAAAAAAGCTTTTATAAGGACTTATTTTATTTTTAGTTTTTTTTTTTTTTTAAGCTTTTTTATTAGTTTTTAAACTATTATATTATTATTATTATTAATATTTTTTTTATTTATTTTTATTTTTATTTTTGGTTTTTTTAATCCTTATTATAAACGTTATTATTATTTTTAGTTTATTTTTGTTTAACAAGCTATTATATTTTAAAATATATTTAATTTATATAACTATTAATATATTATAATTAAATTACTAGTTTTATTATTTAGCTTTTATTATTTAGCTTAAATAAAAAGTTATTTAAGCTATAAAAAAACAGTTTATAAAAAGCTATATTTATTAATAATATTAATAAAAATATTAATAATAATATAAATAATAAAAATAAATTAAGTATTTTTTTCGCTTTTAATAATATAAATATTTATATTATATATTTAATTATAAGCAATATTTTTTAATATAGTAAAAAAACTTTAACTTAGTTAAGCTTAATAAAATTATTTTTTAATTACTAGTAGTTAAAATAAATATTATATTAAACTATTAAAATTATATTATAAATATAAAAAACTTAACTGCTTAAAATAAAAAACCTTTATTTATTAATAAGTTATAATAGCTTATAAATTATTAAAATATTAATAAAAATTTATTTAAAAATAAAATATTTAATATTTTATTTAATAATAATACGGATATTATACTTCGCGGCGTTTTATTTAATAATTTTTTTATAGTTAGTATAACGTTTATTAATAAATAAATATTTGCTAGTTTTTTTAAATTAGCTAAAGCATATAATAAATATAGTTAAATTATTAAAAACTAGTTTAAACTTGTTTTTTATTATTATATATTTATTTATTTTTTAACTTATATATAATACTTAAATCCTAGGCTTAACTTAATAATATTAGTAATACTATATATTATTTATTAATATATTTAACTTTAGTTTTTTTATTTTATATAAAATTTTAATTAATAGTTTTATATATATAAAAGTAAATTTTTATTAGTTATATTAAAAGTTTTTTTTTTTTTAAATTATTAATAATGTTTTTTTATTGCTTGTTATTATTAATACATTAAAAAAAACCGTTTATTAATAGCTTTTTTTTTTTACTTTTTAATAAACCTTTATTATTTTTTAACTAAAAAAAATATTTTTATTTAAATAATAAACTAGCGTAGCTTTTATTTAAAATTTTTATTTTTTTAATATTATTAATTATATTAATAAGTTTTTATTATTTAAGCTTTAAAAAAATATATTTTTTAATATAGCTAAGCTTGTTAATAAGCTTAAGTATTTTTAGCAGTTTATCGCGTAAGCTATTTTTATTTAAGTAATTTTAAAATAATTTGTTTAATTTTATAACAGATTATTTTTTTTTTTTAACTTTATTTAATATAAATATTATAAAAATAACTATAAACTTTATTATTTTAATTTTACAAATTTATTGCTTAGGCTTTATTTAAATTAAGTTTATAAAGTTTAAAAAAATTAACGTTTTAAAAATAACTATATTAATTATAAAATATAAAAAAATAATAAAATTATACTTTAAATTAAACCTTTAGCTTATTTTATTAATATTTTAAAAAGCTTATATAGCTTTAAAGCTTAATTTAAAAAGTTTTTAATAAAAGAAATTTTTATAAATAAATAAATTTTAGTTAAAAACTAGCAAATTTTTATTTAAAAAAATTATATATTTAAATTATTATATTTTATTTATATTAATTATATTTTTAAAAGCTTAGTTAACCTTGCTTAAAACCGTATATTAAATTTATTTATTTAGTATTAAATTTAATATAAGCTAAATATTAAATTAATATAGTTTTTTTTTATTATTAAAACAATTTTTATTTAAAAAGAGCTTAAATATTATAAGTTTATATAAAAAATATTAATTTAATTTTTTAACTAAAATAATATTAATATATATACTATTTTTTTAATACTTTTTATAAATAGCTTTAAGTTATACTAGTTAATATATAAATTAATTATAAATATATATTATTTAATTATTATGTTTTAAAAAACTTAACGTTTATGCTAAATAAATATTATATTATTTATACTTAAACCCTATGTTTTTAATAATAAAAACGTATAAAAATAAGTAGGCGTAAAGCTGCGAGAATTTAAAAAAAGTTTTTTTATTATAATAGCTAGCAAAGCTTTATTTATTTTTGCTTATGTTTTTATTTTAGCCGGGGATTTTTTATAGTAGTAAGAAAACTTTAGTTTTTACCGCTTAATAATTAAACAAAGTTGTTAAATATATAAAGTAATATTAATAAAGTGTAATAACTTAAAATATAATTTAATTAGCGGAAAGTATTAGCGTTATTATTATAAGATTTTTTATTAATAAAAGTTGCTAGCTTTTTTACGGATAAAAAAGCTAATTAAAGCTACTGCTATAAAGTTTAACTTTATAGTTAAATAATTAGTTTTAGCTTTAGTTTTTTTTACGTTAAATATTATAAAATCTTGTTTTATTAATATAGCTTATTTTAAATATAATAGTTTAACTAAAATGTTTTATTTATTAATTATTAATTAAGTCTTAACTTTTATAAAATATAATAAATATTTAAAAATAATATATATTTTTTTTAAACGGCTTAATTAAAAAGTTTTTTAGTTGTTTTATTATATTTTATAATATTTATTATTAAAGTATAGCTGTTAATTAATTATAGCTTCGCTTTTGTTTTATTTTTAGCTTAAAAACAAGCTTTATTATATTAAAGCTATTTTTTTTTTTATTATAATAGTTTTTTAGTTTAAAATTTTTTTTTGTTTAAAAAAACTTATAATATTAACTTTATTAATATTATTATTAAAGTTTTAATTAAAAATATTTATATTAATTTTTTATTAATTATAAATTATTTATTTATTAAAAAATAATATTATAAATTATTTAATAAATAATTAAAGTTTAATTAATATTTTTTTTAAAGGTTTATTAAAGTAGTAATATATAGTATTACTAGTTAAAAAAACCGTACAGCTTTAGTAGATTTTATTGTTGTTTTTTTTATAGTAATATTTAACGCTAGTAAGATTAAAAGCGGTTTAAGCGCTATAAGCTGTGCTTTTATTATTTAGTTTATTAAAAAAATAAAAAACCTTTATTTAACGGAATTAATTAAGCTTTTAATTATTAAATTGTTTAAGTATAAGCTATACTAAAGGCCTTTTTAACCTAGGGGTAAAAAAGTTTAAGTTTTTAAAACCTTTTATTTAATAAAACTTTTTCTTTTATTACTATTTACTACTTATTAAATATATACAATACTATAACTAATAATTAAAACAATAACTAAAACAATAATTATATAAAATACGAACAATTTATTAGCTTTTTTTTTTTAAACAGCTATAAAAGCTTAATAAAAAGAACGGAAATATACTAGTTATTTTTTAAACAGCTACGTTGTTTGTTTAAAAAAAACGTAAATAAATCTTTGTTAAAGGATAAAAATTAAGCCCAGGTAATTAATATAATTCGTTTAACCAGCTAGTAATTATTATTATTATTATTTATACTAGATTTATTTATTAATTATTACGTTGTTTATATAGATTTTTTTTATACAGATCTAACAATTAATTTATTTTTTATACTAATTATTAATCCGAACTTAATAAATTTAAGTTTATATAAAAATATTTAAAATTAAAACAAGTATAAAACTAAACAAATTTAAAATAATTAATATATAAGTATAAAATTAAACAGGTTTAAAACAATTAATATATAAGTATAAAACTAAATAAGTTAAAAATAATTAATATATAAGTATAAAATTAAATAAGTTAAAAATAATTAATATATAAGTATAAAACTAAATAAGTTTAAAACAATTAATATAATTATTACGCGAATAATTTAATAGTTTTTTTTTTTTAAATAACTATAAAAGCTTAATAAAAAAAACGGAAATATACTAGCTACTTTTTAAACAGCCGCGCTATTTGCTTAAAAAAAATATAAGCAAATCTCCGTTAAAAAATAAAAATCGGGCCCGGGTAATTAATATAATCCGTTTAACCGGTTAATAATTATTATTATTATTATTTATACTAGATTTATTTATTAATTATTATATTATTTATATAAATTTTTTTCGTACGGATTTAATAACTAGTTTATTTTTTATACTAATTGTTAATCCGAACTTAATATATTTAAGCTTATATAAAAATACTTAAAATTAAAACAAATATAAAACTAAATAAGTTTAAAACAATTAGTATAATTATTATTAAAAATAGTAGTAAAAACCCGTTTATTAAGCTTAAAACTTTTTTAAATACTTTATATAATTAAAGCTAAAGCTAGCTATATAAAATAATTTATTAGTTATTAATAAATATAAAAATAAAACTTAGCTTATATTTTATTAATATTATTTTTAAAAAAAATTTTTAATTATATAAAATAATTTATTAGTTATAGTAAATAATTATTAGTTTTTATTTTAAGTTAAAAAAATATATTGTAATATTAAAATTTTTAAAACGATTTTTAACTTAAATAAAATTAAAGCTTTTTTAAATATTTTATATAACTAAAACTAAAGCTAGCTATATAAAATAATTTGTTAGCTATAGCAAATAATTATTAATTTTTGCTTTAAGTTAAAAAAATATATTATAATATTAAAATTTTTAAAACGATTTTTAACCCGAGTAAAATTAAAGCTTTTTTAAATACTTTATATAACTAAAGCTAAAGCTAGCTATATAAAATAATTTATTAATTACTAACAAATATAAAAATAAAACTTAGTTTACGCTTTATTAGCGCTGTTTTTTAAAAATTTTTCCAGCTATATAAAATAATTTATTAGCTATAATAAATAATTATTAGTTTTTGTTTTAAGTTAAAAAAATATATTATAATATTAAAATTTTTAAAATAATTTTTAACTTAAGTAAAATTAAAAAAGTTTTATAATAAATATAAGCCGCTAGCTATTTTAAAGCTAAAACTTTAATAAATATGTTAAATATATTAAAAATATTAAATATATTAAAGGTATTAAATAAAATAGTTTATATATATATATAAATAAAAAAATAAAAAAAAAGTAGTAAATATATAATAATAATTATATATTTATTTATATTTAAAATAAAAAATAAATCTACTTATATATATTTATTTAATAATTAATTACTGTTTATTTATACTAAAATATTAAATATAACCACGTATATACAACAAAAGCTAATAATTATAAAAGGGTTTTTTAAATAAAAAAGTAAAATTTTTTATTTAAACGATTAAAAATTTCCTAGCTAAAATTTTAAACTAAAAAAACTTTTGTTTCACTTAGTTGTACTTTTTTTGCTAAAAACTTAAGCAAATATTAAAACTAAACGTTTATATTAAACTTTATTATAATAACGTTATAAATAAGTACAGGTTTATTTTAATAGTTTTAATAATTATTTTTAAGCTAAAATATAAATAAGTTAATTAACCGTTTTAATTTATAAAATAATAAAGCTAACTATTTTTATAAACTTTAAAAAAAAGTTATTTATATAATTAATTATTGTTTTTTTAAAAAAGATTTTTTTATTTAAAAAAATTTTGCTTAAATTATAAAATTTATATTATTTAATAGTTTTAAAGCTAGTTACCCTGCTTTAATTTAATAAGTTAAAATATTATATTAGTTAACGTTTTTGTTTTTTTTTTTTGGTTTTTTAAAGCTAAAAAGAAATGTTTAATATTATTAAGAACTTTTTTAAGTTTATTTTTAATAATATAGCTATTATATTTATTAATAATAATAATTATTATAATATCCGCGTTTTTAAACGGTTAAAAACAAATGTTATATTTAATACGTTTTTATTAGTTTAAAAGTTTAATATAAATATTATGTTCTACTAGGTTATAGTATTAGTATATAAGGTTTTATATATTTGTTTTATAATAATTATAAAAATTTTATAGCTGTTGAAGTAGTAAAAAAAAGTTTTTTAAAAAAGTAAGTAAGTAAAGTTTTAAATTGATTTTTTTAATAATAATAATAAAATAATAAAGTAAAGTTTTAAATTAAACTATTTAAGTTAAAAACTTAATATATATTAGCTGTTATATTTTTTTATTTTATATTATATTTTATTTATTATTAAACATATAGCTATTATATAATTATTATATTTATTATATAATTATTATATTTATTATATAGCTATTATATTTATTATAATATAAATGATATAAATAATACGGAATAATAAAAAAGTATATAAAGCTAATTTAATAAATGTTTAAAGAGTTAGCTATTTATATAATTAAATAGCAAAGCTAGTATATTTAGTACTAAAACAACCTATTAAAAAAGAGGTATAGTTGGTTAAATTATATTTTTATTTATAATATTATATAAAGTATTATGATTGTTTTAATATTTTTGTTTTAATATTTTTATTTTAATAACCCCGTGGATAAGCTAACATAAGTATAGGTTAAAATAAGCTGCGGGTTTTTTTAGTTGTTTTTTTTAAAGGTAAGATAAGGGTAACAAGTAAACGAACTAACCGGTTTATTAATTTTTAAATATTAAAAGTTAATTGTTTTAGGATTTTTTTTGTTTAAGGAGCTAGTTTAATATATAGTATTTTTTTATAAAAATTTAAAAAGTAACTAAAGCTATATTTTTAACTATTCAGCTGTTAAAAACTACTAAGTGCTTTTTATAGATTAAAATATTAGGTTCATATAATAGTAATATTTTAACCTAGGGATATGCCGGCAGCAGGAAAAGATACGGAGTTTTTTTAAGGACTAATTTTATATTTTTAACTTAATATATATATATTCGAGGTCCTGGCTGTATATTATTATTACCCTGTTAGCTATATATTATTATTATCATTACCTTGTTAGCTGTATATTATTATTATTATTATTTATTAGCTGTATATTATTATTATTACTTATTAGCTGTATATTATTACCTGTTAGCTGTATATTATCATTATTATTACCCTGTTAGCTGTATATTATCATTATCATTATTTATTAGCTGTATATTATTATTATTACCTGTTAGTTGTATATTATTACTTGTTAGCTATATATTATTATTATTATTATTTATTAGCTATATATTATCATTATTATCATTATTATCATCATCATTTAATTAGCCGTATATTATTACTTAATTAACTATATATTATTATTATTATTTATTAGCTATATATTATTATTTAATTAACTATATATTATTATTATTTTATTAGCTGTATTAGCTATATATTTTTATATAATAACAACTTTAAAACAAACTAAACAAAAAGTAATTAATTTAAATTTATATTTATTAAATTTAATAATAATAATTTAATAACCTAGTAACCTAGTAATATAACCTAGTAACTTAATAACTTAACTTATTTAAAAGCTTATATTATAACATATATTATAATAAATATAAACGTTTTAACAATTATAAACGTTTAAATATTTTTTAACGTTTAATATTTTTAACGTTTAAATAATTTTTAACGTTAAAAATTTTAAACGTTTAAATTTTTTAATATTAATTTTAATTTAACATTAATAATTTTAAACGTTTAAAATCTTTAACGCTATAAAAGTTAAAAGCGTTTAAAACTTTTAAACTATTTATTTTTATAATTAGCTGTTTAAGTATTTATTTTCTACTAAACGTTAATAATTTTAAATTATTAATTTATTATTAATTGACCGTTTACTACCTCTACCGGGTCATAGTACGGTAGCCTGGGAGTTAGCGTGTGGCTGGGGGTATATTCTATCAGCCATACAGCCACCCATGCAGCGCTTGTAAGTAGGAATGACCGAGTCTTTGGTTCTTGGCCTTGGTTGCTGCTGCCTTGGTCACTGGGTACCTCCGCAAGGCACTTGACGGCCAGCAGTGTTTCAAAAGACGACAGCGCCGGCTTGAAGTGTGCTGGAGTCACGCCAAACGCAACAGAGGGTCTTGCACCGCTGCCGTCATCCAGCGTCGATCAGCTGCTACCAGTAGTGCATGTCATGTCCACGATCATCACGGACGGGTATTCGCCCGCCCGCCAGCTCATCCTGATCTCTTGAGGCCTTTGTGATCTATATAATCGGATGCTTCTTCATCGTGCAACTAAATGACCTAGTGTAGTTTCTTGACCTTGCCCCAGTCCATTACGATACCTGCGATACCTATAGTACGCGTCAGAGCCCCTGATTCGAAAGTGGGCTCGGTATAGGTATCTGGAAGGCGCCTGTAGAGCGCTGTCTCGTAGCCCCGACCAGCCCCGACCCAGCCCCGACGGGGACCACCTCCCTGGAACCTTGCGCTGGACCCGGCTGAACTGACGTATCTGCTGGTATCTGGAGTTCTACAACTTGTCGGGAACGTCCACTCCACATTTCAGGTCCCTGTTGTGGTGGCATCACTCACTCGTTCAGTACCTACCTATATACCACCACACCGATAACAACATCTTCAACCTGTATCGAAGCGCTCTCTCCACAGACGACGAAGTCTACAACTTGCTACTATCACCCGCACCGGTCTCGGGTGGATGCGCAATTCTGCGACAAAGGCCTAAAGTCTAAAGTCTAACACATCCATCTCGCTACGTTGTGCTTTGCTTGCGCTAACCGCCTCGAACCTTATTCAATCGGCCCATCTTCGCATTGCCGTCCGTTTCTCAAACCTTGACCTACAAGCGTCCCGCTACCGCCAGCAACCCATCGGAGGAACGCAGTCCATGCGCTGCCGTCGAGACCCTCTTCTGTCTACCATCTCTGCCCGATGACCGTTGCTTCGCGTTTCTCGCCATGGGGCTATTTAGCGGTGTGTCGCCTGCGGGCACACTCGCGGTGAGTCGAGTCTCCCTTGCCGCCGCGGGGCTGGCTGGCCGGGCTGTAGATGGATTGCGACTAATCTTCGTGGTTTCCACAGATCGGTATAATCGTCGGTCTGATATCCACGAGCGTCCAGTCCCTCGGCCTCACCCTGCAGCGAAAATCGCATATGCTCGAAGACGAGAAAGGACCCCACGAAATACAGCGACCCCCATACAGGAGGCGGAGGTGGCAGTTAGGGATGGGCATGTTCGTCATCTCCAATGTCCTGGGAAGCTCGATACAGATCTCCACGCTACCCCTCCCGGTCCTATCGACGTTGCAGGCCGCCGGCCTGGTCTTCAACTCGATATGCGCCACCCTCATACTGGGAGAGCCCTTCACGAAGTGGTCATTCTGGGGAACAGCACTCGTATCAGCAGGAGCTGCAATGATAGCCATCTTCGGCGCCATACCCTCTCCAGCCCATAGTTTACGGGAGCTGCTGGATCTATTAGGCAGGTGGCAATTCATCGCGTGGATGTCACTACAGGCCGTGGTGGTTCTTGCCATTGCCTTTTCAATCGAGTTCGCGAATCACTTCAAGAGCATTTCCCAAAATCCAAAGTTCCGCTTAGCCAGAGGCCTCGCCTACGGATGCATCAGCGGCATCCTCTCCGCCCATTCCCTCCTCTTTGCCAAATCAGCCGTCGAGCTGATTCTCAGAACGATCGCCGACAGTGACAACCAGTTCGTGCACTGGCAATCGTGGGTACTAGTCCTGGGACTCGTCGCCCTCGCTTTAAGCCAGCTGTATTACCTTCACCGTGGCTTGAAGCTCGTTTCAACATCAGTTTTATACCCCCTTGTGTTTTGCATTTACAACATCATAGCTATTTTAGACGGACTGATCTATTTCCGTCAGACGGACCTAATATCACCCTTACACGGCGGTCTCATTGCCGTCGGCACTGCTATCCTACTATCAGGCGTCCTGGCCCTGTCTTGGCGCCTCAGCGACGAGCAACACGCCCCAGCCGTTGGCCAGTCCTCACTAACACCGGGATTGGGACTCGTAGAAGATACAGAAGGGGAAGAAGAGTCTGCGTTAGATTCCGACTTCCTTAGCGAGGACGGAGAAGCCATTCTACCTGCATATGACACATTTGCTCCAGGCCTAGAGACGACACCCCTTATACCAAGCCGCAAAGCGAGCCATTGGGATGAAGAGATATGGGACGAGCTGGAAGACCAACAGTCTGCTAGGCCCAGTAGGCAGCGGTCAAGCACCATGCCAACGGGTCCCACACTAAACGAAGGCACCCCCTTGCTACCCGGACGACGTCTGTTGAGAGGGGATTCAGTCGTGTCGGTTGGTGGTGCAGGCGGGCGTCACAGCGGGGAGAGTCCACGAAGGATATTCCGCCGCCGACGGAAATCCACGGGCTTCCCCGGCTTCACGGCGCGAAAGCACGAGCGCCGGAAAAGCTTCTCCACTGCCAGAGTGCAGGACGCGCTAGGCGGGATCCTGAAGTTGAAGTGGTGGCGGCAGAGCGTAGTAGATGATACCAACAACAGTCACACGGACATCGCAGTCGCGAGCCCGACGGGTAGTAGTAGTGAACAACCTTGGATACTCCAGGTGCCAAGGAGACATCGGAGGCGTGAGGACGAGCAGCAGGGGAGATCCGACCCGCCGTCTAATAGAGGGGAGGGCGACGATGCCGTGTAAGACAGAGCCGAGCCGGGAAATCGAAATCGTACATAATTGCATGAACAAGAGGAGCAAGACGAAGTAGGTAGATCGTCTTCTTTCTTTGGGTTTGGGCTTGAAATAATTTGGAACCGACCCTCCGGATAGCAAACAAACAAACAAACGAATGAAACAACCAATAGTTAATTGCCTCACGATAATTATACTACTGTCTATCCCTTGATTACCCTAATGTCTCATATCATATCCACGTAGCTAGCTTCCTGCGTATTATTGGATTATATACCTAAGCTTTAATTATACTTATTACCGTTGACTTAGGTCGGGTACCTACCTACTTTCGGGCTGGCTGGATGGCAGACGGATGGACAGGAGAATGAAAGAAGACGAACCTGAAAAGATGCACGTGGTCTTTGTGGTCTACGCCTGTCTAAAACCACCCTCTACTCCTTTCTAGATTCTCCTTAAACCAGGTTCCGTGTGCCTACCTACATGTTCTATCGCGTCTCACTCGGGGAACAAATGCGTCCCTTTGTCATCTCCGGGCTTCGCTGTCTTGTTTTGTCTTAACTGCCCTTTCGGATACACCGTGCCGGCATCGTATGTCGATTCTAATACTCAATGAAGAAGTGTATGGAACGCGTTTAAATTCCTATGGCATGGGGAGAAGTAACGAAGTCAATTCGCGTAGTTACGGAGAAAACGGCACCGAGGATGAAGTAGCGCTAAGGGGTGGCTAATAAGAACTTCTGCATGCTTGAAGAACAAACGGAACCGCCGTCATGGCTAGAGGGAAGAGTAAGATATTGATAAAACTACGCGACTGAGAACATGCGATAAGATATGTGAGCACCGCGTTTTTAATACAAGTCTATTGACTGTCCCTAAGATGGGCCCTGTCTGTCCTGAGGGGCTCGAGCTGCACTGCATGAATCCATCGTCGTAAATGGCGACGAGTTCAATCGCATGTAGCTCTCATGAGGCACCCCAAATGTGCAGGGCGAGCTGAATTCCGCCCCTGCTAAGTGTAAAAGAAAAGCCTCATCCCGTCTGACGTCGAAGTGTATACTTTTACAGATATTTCGAACCATGCTTTTAGACGAAATCCATCCCTCCCAACTTCCCTACTGGGGCAAGTTACCAGACTGCATGGGAAATTGACACACGGAATCGGTGACTAGGAAAATATGGGCACAACGTGACAAGCCTGAATACCAAAAATCATTCTAAGGTTACGAGGCCATATAAGTGCTAGCATCGATACCATCCTTGGGGAACTCACTGTGGTCTCGTTAGTCACATACACAAGGAAGATGCGAGAGAGTTACTTACGGTAGAGCCACCTCGAACCGTTTCTCAATCGACTTGAGAACCTCTTGATCCTGATCACTGCTCACGAACGAAATCGCAAGACCCTTTGTGCCGAAACGGCCAGCACGACCAACACGGTGAAGATATGAGTCAGCATCGGCAGGCAGATCATAATTAATCGCTAGATTAATACGTTCAATGTCGATACCACGTCCAAAAACGTCGGTGGCAACGCAAATTCGCTTGTTGAATTCTTTGAATTCCTTGTAGCGCTTGATACTACGGGGTATTAGCTTCGAACCACCTAGATCAACGGGGATAACACTTGCCGTTCCTCCTGGCTCACACCCGAATGCACCGCGATGGATGGGAAGTTGCACTCGCGAAGCAACTTGTCCAGTTCAGTAGCACGAACGGTGCTCTTGACAAAAATGATGACTTGATTGAATTGGAGGTCATCGAGAAGCTCGTTCAGTTTCCGGTTCTTCTCCTTCTCCTCAAGCTTGATGTAGTACTGTTGGAGACCATGTAGTGTCAACTTGGTGTCTTCGTCGACATAATGTTCCGTGGGGTTCTGCATGAACTTGCGGCAGATGGGCTTAATCTCATCCGAGAGTGTGGCACTGAACATCATCACTTGCTTCTGAGTCGGAGTCGATCGGAAGATCTCTTGGACATCACGGCGCATGTCTAGTTGTGTCAGTCTAGACCAGAACAAAAATACCAGGGGGCTTACCAATGGCATCCAGCATTTTATCACACTCATCCAAGACGAAGATTCGGACGCTTCCGAGACGGAGATGCTTATCACGGATAAGAGCGTTAAGACGGCCAGGGGTGCCGACAATGATATGGGGATGGGTGTCCTTGTTCTTGAGAATCTCGGCATCCTTTTGCATAGGGGTACCACCATAGAACACACCCGTCTTGATGTCCGGCATGTACTTGCTGAAGCGATTGTACTCGTTTCGAATCTGGAAGGCCAGTTCTCGAGTGTGGCACATAACCAGGACTGAACACTCGCCAGCAACCGGCTCGACTTGCTGTAGCGTCGTCAAGACGAAAACAGCGGTCTTTCCGAGACCGGACTTGGCCTGGCAGATAATATCACCACCAAGGAGAGCCTGGGGAATACAGGTCTGTTGGACTGCAGGTATCGATCGATGTTAGACAAGGTTCCCAAGACGGATATAAGAACGTAACGTGAGAAGGTAAGGGTTCGGCAAAAGGGGATCGACAAGGTCCGCCCGTCCGTCGTCATCGTGTCGCTCGCTAGAACCGCTAGAATCTATCTCGAACCAACATCTCCTAACCTCGCAGGATCTTCGACATGGACATCTGTAGATGGCAAGGAACTGCGTGTAATACACACGACCAAGCTCCCGACGCATCAAAGGCTCGGGGCCAGAGATGGTCATTTGTCGTCGACAAAGGGCTATGAGTATTGAAAGCTTACGCAAATACGTCATTTGCCTTGGATGCGAAATGGCTTCACGAAAAGCCAGAAAGACTGTAGCCGTATACACATGAGTCTCATGGTTGGAGCATAATCCTCCTCTCGTATTCCATCCAGCACAACCTCCCAGCGATATCGTCGCATCGGGATCACAGTCGAGCAATGATCCCACGATTTGCCGGTGTCGATTCTCTTCCACAACCATGATAGCCGGCGTTCCTCCACTTGCGACTTGACTTGCTTGACAGACGACGAGACGGACGCTTGAAGGAGGGATATAGGTGATGCTTGCTTGCTTGATGTGGAACGTGTAAGATGTAAGACTAACCCTCCGATGGATGTTCGAAACCGCAATCGGCAATGGCCCGTAGAAGCTCAGGCTTCAGTAGGAAGTCGCGGAATCCGGTGGAGTGGATGCCGACATAGGAACCCTTCTTGTCGACACTGTTTCCGGCAGCAGCGGCATCCGCCTTCTTTCCGTTGGCGGGTGCGGCATCATTGGTCGCCAGCTCCTCGTCGGAGTAGTCGATCAGATCCTCCTCGGCAGACATGTTGGCTGAGTTAGGATGCGTGAGGCCTCAGAGCCTTGTGGAAAGATGGACGTTTGATTAAGCAGAGACAAGAAAAAACGCGGTGCGATTAAATCGAGGTTGGGAACCAACAACGATGGCGTATCGAAGGAGTCGCGGGATGGTTCTGAAAGAGAGGGAGGGAGTGAGATGGTTGGGAGGAAAGAAACGGATAATGTGGTGATGGAGAAAGGCTGGAGACGGAGATCAGTCAGAAGAAGAAATCAGTATGGGCGATGCAGCGTGCCTTGGAACAGCCCGCGCCCAATGTGGTTTAGGTTTGAGTCAGAAGGCTGTGCACAAACAATGCGCGCCACAATCCACTGTACATGTACCGGCAGAGGTATGAGTCTCCACTTATACCGTAATACCCCCACCCCTTTCCATTTTGGGACAAGTCGCATCAAGCTTGGGGTACGCCCAAGTACCTATTCAAGTATACTTTCGCAAACAAAAGTCTACTACCTACCTACCTACCTACTGCAGCTTTTATATACAGAAGCTTGCGATCAACCTCATCCAAGCATACAATCAGACACCCCGTCCAACGATACGATGGCGAAAACAAAGACACCTGGATCTGTGCCTAACAAACACTTATATTCCCGCTTGTCCTATTTGCACCAAGCCGCTGCGTTTCTAGGATCGCAGGTGGGAAACACTCACGACTCCAAGTCTGAACCTCCTGCTGCAGACCAGTCGAGACTCAAACTTGCTCGGCATTTGCTGACTGATCTTCGAGCGACGTCTCTCAAAAGTCAGATACGGCTATCTCCAGCAGTGAAGCACAGCATCTGCAAGTTCTGTGACACATTACTCATCGAAGGTGAAACGAGTACATCCGTCGTCGAGAACAAAAGCAAACATGGCAAAAAGCCGTGGGCAGATGTTCTGGTCGTCAAGTGTAACGCTTGTCATGGAGTAAAGCGTTTTCCCGTCCAGGCCCCGCGCCAGAAGCGCCGGCCACAGCGAGAACAAGTGTCAGAGGATATACGGAAACCTACCATTAAACAGCCTAGTCTGGGCGACGAGAAGGTAGATGTTACTATGCATGACGATTAAGCGATGTTCGTGGCAATTGGAAAATATATCTACATGTATCATCATCATCATCATCATCATCATCCTCGCCGCAATGACTCCTTTTTCTTTGCTTTGTGAGGAGATGTCCTCTACGGCATCGATACCCAAGCCAAAACTTGAGTGTTACGAACACGGCAACGCCATTTAAGCAAAACCACTCCGAAACTTGCGCGTAACGTTCAGCAACGAACGTTCACCTGTGGCCCGTATCGGTCATTCAGCAGTAAGATTTTCATAATTTCCTTGAAGATAGTTAATCTAAGGCTAACACGACTATTAGTGGACGGAGTATAATATCGAGAGTCAGGACTAGGGTTATAGGCCAGTAATCATCGGCTATAACACCTACTGTCGAACGGTTCATTGCCCGCACTCGTGCTCAATGGGGTTAAAGTCGATTTTCAACAGATTTCACCTAGTGTACATGGACGCGGCATTATGGACTTTTCCACTCCCCTAAAATTCAATCCACCAATGGAGAAATTCATATTACGATACACAGCTCATTACGTGAGACAGCGTACCCAGAACGAAAGCCTATCTGATGATATACGACGTTCTGATAGAAAAGGATAACCGCTCTCTCTGTTTTACACCACTCTAACTGCCTCAGATCCACACCGCTTTTCTTCAAACACCTTGTGGAATAGAGAGGTCGTCTACTACTCGAAATACCCGCCCTTTTTGGCGTGATATGATGCTTCGATGTCTCTTTGGACGTGAATCCCACCTCGATCCTGATCCGCCACACCCGTCTCATTTACTGGCTTGAACGTGCATTCTGAAACCACTTTCCCATCCCCAACCGGGCTCAACTTTATAGAGTTATCGTCCCTGCTGACGATCTGGTCTACACTGTCTGTAAATTCGGTATAACCCCGAGACGTATAACCCCGAGACCGTTTATTCTGGCCCGAACTACCAAACGTATTCAGATATGACCTCTTTCCCCCTGTTCCGGCTGTGCTCGCGGAGGTCGCGAGGCCCGCTTTGCGCAGAAGAGGCTTGACATAAGCATTGAACAAAGGTCCATACGTCGGTATACACACGGCAAGGATCCCCAGGTGTATCTCCAGCGCAGCGATTAGTCCAACTTGACACAGGGTTTCGGTCCAGTCAGCGGAAGACCTCGTTTCCGTTGTCACACCCAGTCGCCATAACACGAGGCCAACAGTCCTGCAGAAACAATTAGATGTCATTCGATCTTGAAACGAGGGAGTCTGGTAAATATCACTAGGAGACTCACACAAGCCCGATACTAAACATAGCCGTTACCGTTATTTTATCCCGAACCGACATCTGTAAGCGCCAGAGAACCGGCATAGGCAGGGCTAGGACAAGAATATCGAGGAGCAGATTACCGGCAACCGTGGCGCTGTCGCTTATGACCGTATTCCGACACCAGCCAGTGGGTTTCGGATCCCAATACTGAGAAAGGGGGATACAGTTGGTCAGGAAGACGGGGATGAATCCAACTGCGTCGTTCGGAGTCAGTAATTGCCGTCTCAAGCCGTACCTGAAACATTTTGGGAGGATAGGATATACGGCTAGGATAAATACTCACTAATGTATATGAAGCCCAACGCTATCACGAAGTAACACCAACGCCTGAATGTCGGCGTGGTGTATATTCTATGGTATAGGAAGAGCATTGACAGCTTTATCATGGTCACTGACAAGAGGTAGGTGAATTCGCAAATAAGCAAGAGCTACAGAAGCAAGTAAATAAGATGCGCTATACGAATCACAGCGTGAGTTATTGCTGAATGGCATACGCACCTTGACCTGGACAGTGAGCTGATCTGGGTTGAGACTCGTGATGTGCTTTCCTAACCCGTTGAAAATACCCCAGTATGCCGAGCCCGCTAAGACAGACATGAACACCTAGGTGGTCAAGAAGTTAGCTAGGTCGGGCCACTCTAAACGGGCCATCTCAAAACCATATGCCACTTACGAAGGCAAGCACGACGGCATAATCATCGAGGAACAACTTGCGCCTCGCAATGCGGGCGGACCAGAAACGCATTGCCAGGAAGGCGATGTCCAACGTGGTGAATAGGACGTTGATGATGAAGACTCTGCGGCCACATTGGCTTATCGTGTTGATGGTAAAACCCCCCATGGCGACGTGATCTAGGCGATCCCAAGATCGGTCAGTTACATACACTCAAAAAGTTAGCCGATGAGGCTGTATCGCAACAGCTAGTCTGCTTCTAAATCTGTGTCTCAGCAGAGATGGGGTCGGTTTAGGGGCCGAGGACGAGGCGACAAGTTAGTGCATAAGCGCTTGTGAACCATTTTCAACTTACATCTGCTTTGTTGCGTCGTCTCTTTCAATATTCCTTCCTTTGAATCGTCCAAGCAAAGCCACCATTGAACACCAAATTGCAGTAAAGTGGCAATTTCACGCAGATCTCAAATTTCACGAGTAGGGTGGCCCGCGGGCCTGCCGAGTCCTCTGGCTCGATAATTCGTCTGCCGGTTTCCTTTAAACCAAGAAGCACAAGACCTTCCA
Organism: Xylaria longipes; assembly: GCA_025201785.1. Taxonomy (NCBI): domain Eukaryota; kingdom Fungi; phylum Ascomycota; class Sordariomycetes; order Xylariales; family Xylariaceae; genus Xylaria; species Xylaria longipes. The sequence goes on from MU619729.1 coordinate 196,282, forward strand.
CACCAAGAGGGGCAATTCCGTTGTGGCTTAAGGCCGGTGTGACTGTAGGCGGCTTGTTGTTAGGCCTAGCTGAGTACCTAGAACCTCTGGCAGTCTGTGGCCTTAGTCTTTCTACTCCTAGATCTGGCTCATCTCTTTAACCCCTTCTAGTGTAGACTTCCCCGCCATTCATCCAAAGGAATGCCTATATGACACGGATCTTGGTGTTGTAAATTTTAATTCCTTTGAGCCACGAACCCTACACCAGGGCCATCAAGCGTTGCCGCTATTAGCATTACATGTGAAACAGACAGCCCGAGCATAGGCCAGCTGTACCGCCCATGATTCGTACTGTGTTGGTAATGACTAAGTTACATGAAGCACTTGTTACTGGAGCCCAAGTTCTATATATGAGCATATTATGCAAGCATCCGGGACCACAAGACTTATACCACCACACTGCAGATGGTACTCTATACTAACCACACGGTAAAGAGGCCTCAGATTTTGAGCGACTTGGTTATAATTTCGTCGGTAGGTCAGGAGTTGCGCTCAGATACCACATAGCGAGAAAGGCATCCACATCATAGGGCAGATTTGAGAACATGTCCACTTCATACCTGCCGTGGCATTCAACACAGCTTCTATGTGCTCACAATATGCGAAGAGAACCCGCTGATTATATGCACAGTACCAAGCTTTCACGGCTAGATGAGGCTGCTCTTAGTCTTGAGTCCACGTTAGGGTCGACCGGCCTTTGTCAAGGGGTTTATTCACCCTTTGTCTTCCCTTGACCCTCTACTCAAGCTAATACTCGAGCAGTGCCCAACATATAGCCGTGCCACTGGTGTACGTGGTGTCAAAGAGCTGAGTCCGAATAGCCTAAAAAGAAAATTTATAGAAAAAAACTAGTGACTGGTGTCATCGCCGCTGTCTGGGTAAACGGTATACCGATCCAGGACACAAGTCCAAGACTTATACCTAATACTATCATCATGTCTGCCATCACATACTCGGCACCATACCTTCATGGTGTCCTCAAGCCCGCTTCATGCGCTCCGCCTTCCCCAGAGCCCGACGTCTCTGAGAGAACATATACGTATATAGGATATAGCTCGCTATAAAATAATCAGCTCCTACCATTACTCACATCCAGTCCTCAAAGCACACAGAGAGAGAGAGAACTTACCTGGCACATAAGCCAGCAACCCCACGAATAGATATGCCCTATAAAGCGGACCAACACCCGTCCCCTCGACGAGAGCAAGATAGACAAGAGAAGCCTCGCCGAGGAAACCAACGGGGTATAATGGGATGAAAGCAGTGTACCTACGCACGCAGCATCAGTCCAGTCTCACACTCTCCACACCATGAAGTGCAAAAAGAGACAGCCACAAGAAAATAAGAGGGAAAGCAAGTAAGGAAGACACATAGAAGAAAAGTAAAGTAAACTAACCTCAACCACCGCAACCACTCCGGGGCACCTCCAGCGACCAACTGCGCGACGAAAAACGCATAGCGCAGCACATCAGAGCATCCCCACGCCATCAAACACCCGGTGAACCCTAACCTCCCAGCCTCGAATACAAGGTCCGGGAACCGCCGCATGACGGTCCAGACGACGAGGTTCCGCCCGCCGACCTGGAGCGCCGTGGTACCCGGCGACGCGCGCACGAGGCCTAGTACTGAGTGCAGGACTTCGAGGGCCGCGGCCGTCTGCAGCACGGTCACGGGATGCAGTAAGTCGGCGGGTTCGCCTGCTATAACGAAGGGGAGGAGAAGGAGGAGGAGGACGCGGGCTGTTAGATATGTCCATGCGAGCAGGGAGAGCAGGTTGTAGAGGAGGAGGTAGCGGATTTTGAGAGTCATTGTCGTCGCGTATTGAGTGGTCTTTAGCGAGATGATGTGAACGTGCCGGTGGTTTTCTTGTTATTATATCTATGGAATAAGTCTATGGGACATGATTATGTGTAGATGTTGTCTGACCTGGTCGGTAGGTAGTCGACTTTGAAGTCGAATTGCTACTTACAGTACCTAGTTAATGTAAACTACCGGCCTCGATTGCCTAAAAGGGGAACCGGGCGGGATTATCTATATGTACTTAGGTAGTGTTATAGGCCCGCAACTATAGACGACCGCCCCGGACAAAGCTGTAAGTGATCGTATCGTGACCTACAACATGACTAAATCCACAAGGTCTACATACTGTACAATGTCTGTAAGGTAACGAATATAGTATTGGATTGACCTCGGAGTTGAGGTTGGTCGCCTCTTGACAAGTGCCTGCAGTGCTGATGTCTCTCAAGTCACATGTTATTTTGGCCTCTTGTGCACTTGTTGGAAGGAACATATGATTGTCTGACAATATGAGAAACTAGAATATACACTTTCGTCGAGTCCGACACATCTAACTCCGGGGGTGGAAGCCCTAGGTACCTAGATATGCTTATGTACTTAGATTGAAGCATCGAAGGTCGATTGCGATATAGAGAATACACACTAAACCGGTTAATTGCTTGACACAAGAACGAGAAGATGTGGTATGCTTCATATATTGGACTCCATAGCTACAGTCATATTTATTTCCCCAGGCCCCTCATCACGTAGATATGAGCCAATAGCTAGAGTCCGTAGACGCAGCGTGCCTATCTGCAGTTCTAAGAGCCATAAGACGGCCAGCTCCAACTCCACACGAAGCGGTATGATATTTCTCGTGGATAGTAGTATCATGGTCGAAGAACAGAAAGCATAGAACGCCTCGCGTGTTCGTCAAAAGACCGACCTGCTATGACAGTTTGTCAAGCCCCCTTACCATCTGGCAAGCACAAGCATCAATCGTGCCGCGTCCATGTCCTTTTATCGCTGGTTTGGCTGTTGGGTCTGAGACTGTTCCTTGACCGATTCCTCGCCTAGAACCTTGCTCGCTGCCATGAACCTAGAAAGGCGTAAGCATATAGTCCTCTACCTCCATCAAGGGTCTCCATAACGCGAGCTCATTGGCATGGGCAACGACAGTATGAAATTAATGTAAGGCGAACTCAACAGCACCAGTTCTCCGGGACCAGCAGTCGCACTGGAGCTGGGAAGAATAGAGTGAGACGGAAGAAAGAGGATAGGTAATACTCACAATCCACCATGCCAACTACCAAGTCCCCTCATCGCTCCTGCCTGCACGCTCGTCATGCGCAATAGGTTCTCTGTGTCTGCTAGGTTGGCCGAGAGCTGTGCTAGCTGCGACTGTAGTTGTGTCTATTTTTAGTCACAGTTGTTAGATGATATCATTAAACATCCCGAGGCATTAGAGCCCAGCGCCGTGAGACCAAGCGTCTATAAGCAGAACGAGACAAGCATGGCCCACCGCGCATTAAGATGCCATGATTTCACAGTGCTGTTCGCCTTTTGTGACATATCGGCTGCCAAGCCCCATCTGGGCTCCTGGGTGGGATAGGCAATTGTAGGGGATCCATCCGCACGGTGTCTGATAAAAAGAAGCGAGGAGCGAGATATGAAGACAGGCCGAAGATAATAGGATGGGCGGGAATATCAGTGGGAATGAACGTAAAACTCACCAGTTGTCTCGCCTTGACCACGCCTCCCGGTGCCTGTGGCGCCATGGAGGGCCTCGTCGCTCCACCGCCCGCGCCCATCGCGAGCGTGCGCTCCGTGTTACCGCCTCGACTTGTCATATCTGCCTTATCTTCCCCTTCCCTTTCGCTGCCCTGCTTGCCTGCCTGCCTGATGCAGCTACGAGAACTCCGCGTCTTCAGCGATAGTCCGGCGCGGTCTGCGAATGGGATGCAGCCTGGTCGAACGATGGTATCGGAAAGGCGCTTCTGCAGGGGCAATTGGAAAGGAAAAAAACGGCCCCCCGAATGGTCAACGACAAAAGAAGCAAAAAGTGCAATTCGTCAGCAAACCCAGAGCCCCCCGGCGGCGTTGATCTCGTGCCAAGCAGGTAGGTATCCGTCGGAACTCGAGTCGTTCTGTCTCTCGGAAGCGGCTCGTCTAGATTTCTCCCGAGACGACCCCCTGACTGACAGACAGACTACACGCACAGGGTTCGTCGATAAAGGTCGGGCCCGTCGCGATCAGGTAGATATGCGGGAAGGGCGTCTGATATACGCAACCCTCCTCGCAGCCTCCCGGTCTCGATTACGCGTCTCGCTACAATGCAGAACGCAGCCAAGAGTCAGTTCAGCCCTGATAACGCGCGCTTCTTCTTTTTCTTGCTTCCCCGCAAGCAGTTACGTGGCGCCGCCTCTCGATGCCTGTATGAGGTGCGCTGCAGAGGTCTGCAGGATGCGATCACAACCGCTCGTATCGCGGGGCGTTGCGGGCGTTCCAGCAACCCCGGTGCCGTATGAGCGGACCTTGGGGCTGGAAGTATGCCTCGTCGTATCACAGCAGATGGCGGCCGGTTCCAGCAGTCCCTGTATGTGACTACCCGGGAGAACAGATCGGAATTTCGTTGGCACTAGTGAAAGAGTGCTCTAAAATATAACTGTCTAGGGTCCTTGGCCTTGACGCCTGGGGTTAATGAAATGGGTTTCTGGGAGAGATGCTTCCTGCCGTGTCACGCAATGCTTTGAATGAGACTCAATTAACTGAGTTGCTGAACAGCATAGCTCATAGCTCATAGCTCAACCCCACCCATCTACAGGCGGGGGTACACTGAGATGCCCCAAGTGGCCCTAGCTTCAGGTCCAACGACCACCATGAAACCAGCTAGGTACCGAGGCTATGAGGTTGCTGTTACAACTCATCTGTGAAAAACCTAAATAAACATTTCTTTTAAAATAATAACCGCCGATTAATAGTTTAGCGCGCGGTCGGGGAAATCGGCGTAGTTACATCCTGGAATTACTTGCAACAATGCTAAAGAGACGACGATCGACAACAAGATGTATTACAAACCAGAAGCGTATTTCTAGGAAGACGAACAGATAAACCGAAAGATTCACACATTCACAGTCGACTGGACAGATGCTAGGTGTTCTTCCCATCACGGCGGTGATAGTTTCTGTCCCACGAACCATGTGTTCCACGACTGAATCGCTTGCATTTACTCCACCGGATCTCCTGTTATACACTCTTGCGCGTGTATGCAGCTTCCTCCGACCGACTTCCTGTTTCTCGCCCCCCTTGAGTGAAGACACTTCAATTGACCACTGCCCACTGAGACCCCGGTAGTCTTAGTGACAGCATTAAAATGATATTAATCCCACCCGACACACAATATAAGGCCGGGAAAACGGTGCTCCTCCAGTAGACAAGCTTCATTATTAAGATACCAGAACTATTTTTCTTTTCGAGCACGGTCCCTGCTTGTAAGGGTACCACTTAACATCGACAACCAGTACCTGGAGCTGCTGCCCCGATTTGCGGCAAGCGATCCAGATTTATTTCGTAATCGTGTTTGCCCAACGCTTGGACTGACAATCGCTAGTCATCCGACAAGATTTGAATGAACCATGATGCAAAACCGCAAGGGCTAGGACTCGAGAGCCCTTCCAGTTCCCCCACTCATGTATACACCTCCCTTGTGCATCCGCTAGTACCTTGGGTTGTTCACTGACACGCTCCCTCGCCACATCGCGAACAGTGCGTGCACGACGCCACCCGAGGATTGTAAGGTGTTCAAAAATAACCTTCGTCTGAGTTGCTTTCCCTAAGCTTCGGTATTGCAAGGTGTAATGGAACTCCTCTCCCAGCAGGAGAGTGACACAAAGGAGAATCGAGTATATGCGTTTTGAATGAAATAGCAGAGAGCCCGCATCCCAATGCAATATTACCAGAAATAAATAACCACTGTCTCATCATATCAAATGCCTATGTACGTGACTCCCTTCAGCCGAATAGAACTAATGTGTGCGTCGTAAAGGCGGTAATCCAAACTAATCCCTCTAAACCGGTATGAATGCGCCGTCACCCGAATGACTCAAAAATTCGAAATCGTTAGTGAGTTTGAAAACGCCCGTGGCAGGCTACAAATTTGTGCCCGGTCATAAAGTTGGTCTCCGCCTACCATCCCAGCGGCAGATCCGCGATGGTTTTAGCATGCAATGCAAGACAGACTCCGGGCTGCGTATTCCCCAAGTCATTAGCGGGTCCCCAACGGAGGTCGTGGCCCTAAACTGCTCTGGCTGCTATGGGCCGAAGGCTCCGAGCCTAGATTTGTGGAATCACCACTCCCCGCGCTGGCGCTCGCACTGCCGGTCAGACTTCGTACGGCTTTCATGTTGGGTGGTTGGAGAGTGCTCACCCCGACTCGTTGTTCCACTTGCTGAGGTGCTACCGCGTTTCCTTGGCCTGGGGGATATCGAGGAACAGGTTGTTGCATCCCATTAGGAGGCGAAGGGCGCCCGTTTCCACCGCGCATGGAAGGTGTGTACGGATTCCCTGGCGACTGACTGACACGGCGGGGGTACGCACCATTCATACTGGGCCCGTTCTGCAATTCCTGTAGATGTGAGGCTGTCAAAGAATTCGATCTTGATCCTGCGTGAATTTGTCCCCGGTCGACATTACCATACCGGTTAGAAGAATAACTCATCATAGGATCGTCGAGGATGTTTTCATGGAGGCTAGGGATGGAATTTATGATTTGACTTGAACGGTTTCTCCCAAAACTAGGCCGAAAACGGTTGCCTCGAGACGTCATGCCATTTTCGCGACCATTGAGGTGATTTGCTCGCATATCGCTCTGCTTGGGAGGCGGTTTCGAGCGGTTCTTCCTGGATGTGACGCTCATCATATCGAAGTTGTCAGGGTCAATCGTAGGGGCCATGGGGCCCGCACTAGTGTCGAAGTAATCGTCTTCCTCATCTTCGTCGTCGTACATGCCAGCGCCATTTCTCATGGGAGGTGCACGTCTCTGTGGCCTTGGTCCGCTGTATCCGCCTCGTCGCATTCGCATCTCTTGCTCCTTAAGTTCTAACTCGCGCTGGCGCAATTGAAACTCCCTCTCCCGAAGAGCGTGGTCTGACACCTCACCGGGGTAGCCACCACCATTGGTTCCATCAGCGTCATCATAGACCACCAGATGACTGAACTCTCCCAGGTCGTTCTCCTCAAATGACCCCCGTCTTGAGGGCTGTCTAGGGGGATGATAACCATTAGGAGCACCGTTCATCGAGGGACGTTGTCCGTTGGGAGGGCCACCATTTGTGGGAGGGCGGCGCATACTAGGCGGCGGCCCAAAATTTGTCGAATTTCTAGGTCGAGGTCGAGGCATCCCATTCCCATTTCCATTTCCATTAGGCATAGGGCGAGGAGGGCCACCCGATGACATTCGGGGCATCGGCGACGAGGATGATGGCGAAACAGGTGCAGGAGGAAGCCCATTAATCTCCTTTGGTCTGGATTGGTTCACAGTGTTTAGATTGTGGAAGATTGCGTACAGAGTCTCGATGCGAGGCAGTTTCAAACCCAACTTTTCTGCTAGTTTGATAGGGGAACCGAGAAATGTCTCTACTTCCATTGGTCGCCTTGCAACGTAGTCTTGCCACATAATGCTGGTGGCATCGGAAGGTTGACTTAGATCCTTAATTGTTCTTTCTTTGAAGTCGGCGCTTAGTGTACATCCCTCGGCTGCCGCGAGGGTCATTAGCTCGTCAATAACACCGGACACCATCCGCCTAACACCAGGCTTCTCTAAAAGCGCGGCGTGCGAAGAGGTTTCAAAAATAACGCTGGCGGGGTGAAATGCAATAGGCCTGTAAGATTAGCGGAGGAGCGGTCAAAGTAGTTAATTACCAAACTTACCCAATAACACGTTCGAATTGTTGCTGACGAATATTCTTCGATACTTTGCAATCCACCTGACCAGTACTCAGTGTCATCGCGAGAGCCTGAGCCATATCTTCTTGAATCGCCAGAGGAATATTATCATTCTTGTTCGCTGGTCCAACCCAAATCTCCGTTGAGCCGCTGTGTTCGAACTCGCTTGTTCCTAACTGTGAGATCTCGGCGTTGGACACGAGGGATAATACAACATTCGTTGGAAATCTTTCCTCGATGGCGGCTTCTACACCAAGCGTATGTGTGGTATTTACTAAGATGCAGGTATGTTGAGGTGTAACGACAGAATCGATTACGGAGGCGATATCGTAAACGTCGGGAAGAGCCTTTATGCAAAGAATGACATAATCATAGGCGCCACCTTTGTTCTGCGCGGCCTCTTCAGGTGTCCGAACCACTGTTCACGAGGAACGCATTAGTCAAGTCCTCTCAGAGGTAATGATGTTTGTCAGAACGTACCATGTCGTGGCTTGAACCGCTCGTTACCAAACGTCGCAGATCTAATCACGAATTAGTCGTATCACATATAGGGAAGCCTGCCAAAGCTCACTTGAAAGATATGCCATATTGATAGACGCTCTCGAAACCCGACTTCCATACAAGCGTCACATCGCAGGCATTTGTAGCCTGTAGCCTCCAGGATAGAAAAGCGGAAACTGCATTGCCTCCCACTGTACATATTTGCATTAGCTCTGAATCATCCATGGCGACTCTTTGCGTGAATAACGGATGAAATGGCACGCGGCCGTCAAGCCCGCCCCAAAATTGAGTAGGGTAAACGAGTGTGTTTGGGGGCGAAGGGCTGGGTTAGGAAAACATCGAAACAGGAACACACGGGCGACTCCAAAAGGTGACACGGATGGGGAAGGCGGGAGGCTCTCTTAAGAAGGACTCGCGAGGAATGCGACGGGGACGAATAAGACGTACCAGAGAGGATCTTGAGACGGGGCGCCACGGGAGCCATGATGAGGCCACCAAATAAGGACTAGTGGTCGGTGGACGCAGAAATGGCTGTATCTCGCGGCGATGAGTGTGGGCGAGCACGACGCGCGGAATGGCCAACGTAGCCAAGAGGCTTGTCCGACTGTGTTCGGCCCACAGTCACGACGACGCGGGTGCAACGCCTCCCAATTATTGCGTCAAGTCCCTGTCAGGCCCTGGAAGCCAACCAGTCTCTTCAAGAATCCTGAAATGACAAGCTTTCCTCTTTCGGTAGCCGACCGCAATCGACTGTCGGGGAAAAGGTAGATGCAGATCCAAGTTATCGTCAGGCGTCTCAACGACCAATTCACAAGGGGCCGTTGGAATGGGAGGCACGGGCGAGGACGATGATTGGACACGCCTAGGTTCCTGAGTCCGAAATGGGGTTACACTTAGAAGTAGGTCAAGATACCGGGCCTATGGATGGACACAACTGTTCTCGATAACAACCTGAGCAACGACGACTACTGGAACAACGACAACGAGAATGCCTGCAACAAAGCGAGCTAGTGAAATTGCAACGAGCGTAAATGAGGCAGCAGCTGAAAGACAGGGTTTGAGCGAGGGACGAGGAACGAGATCGAGCCAAAGCCAGACGGGCGAGCACCAAGTTCGAGATACCGGCGGTGGGTGGGTGGTAGATATGGTACAGCTGTAGGAGTAGGTAGTGAAGTGTAGGGCGGTAGCTCTGGTTTTAGCTAGCGGGCGTCTATTCCACAAAGGGTGTCGATCGGTATTACAAACTAGTAGTGGTAGTGATGGACGGCTACGGTACGGTACGGTACGGTCGCGGTGGCCACGTCTCTCGCAATTGGCAGACAAAGGAGAGAGAGAGAGAACAAAAAAGATAGTAACGAATGGACACAACAACTTGATGAGGGAGGTGTTGCGGGCCGAGCGTTGTGGAGAGGAGGTAGACAACGGGCGGGTTGGCAGCCGGAGCGAGATGCTGTACGATGGGCTGTGAGGGCGTTGTCTAGCGACGACTCGGGAGGAAATGGGAGATGAGAGTATCGATGGGAAGGGAAAAGAAAAGAGCAAGTGCAGTGTCAAGTAGTCTATCTGCTGTAGGTAGGTCGTGTGGTGTAGGTACAGCATGGCATACCGCACATTGCGTTCCCTGGTTCAGGCCGATAGGGAGAAATGGGAGAAATACCTGGCGAACGCTGCCTGCGCTAGACTGGCAAGCTGGCGTGGAAGAGTCGGAGAGGCTAGGCGAAAGTGACAGACCAAGACAGACATTGACGGCCGAAGTGTAGGTACAATCTGCAAGGTCCAGATGCGTACCGGCTACCAAAATAGCAGAGGAAGCTCTGCTCTGCATTAGTACTGTGTTTTAGCGGCACCTGGGCGTGGTAGCATGGCTCTCGGTGTTGTGACTGGACACAGTATACGCAACACTGTATGCCCGAATGCAGTAGTGTAGTGCCGTGTTGACCAAAGTTTCTCTTTTCAAGCAGCACCTTAGCACATGTGGAAGCTAGGAAACATGAACTACTAGGTAAGCTTAAAGGTGCCTGCCCACCCGCCGGCTATACTGCAATCGCGGCAATTTAAGCATAGTAGATACTTACGCATATTTGACAAGAAACAACAACGGCATCCGGGAATAAGGGATATGCCGTGTCCGGCCAAATCTCTGCCAGGCCAGGCCGATTAGGCAGCCCTACGGAAAAAACACTGTATCAACACGACCTCATGTGTGGCTGAGTATTGATGGTAGGTGTCAAAGGCTCTAAAGCAGCGGGCGGCGACAATGTGTGCTGTACCTACACTATACTTGTCCGCTACAGAGGCACAGGTATTCGGTAGGGGTCATACAAACGAATCTCTATAATTAAAGTCGCAACGGTCGTGCAGCAGGGGGCAATTAAAAAAATTTTTGATAGCAACCTTATTAACGAAAGCGGCCGAATACGGTAGGTAAGCACCTATATCAAGAGAGCCTCTCATAACATGATGTAGTATACACCCTCACAGAGACTTGCATGTGGAAAGTAGGCAGATGCAGTAAAATCATGCGCTTCAGAGGCCCAGCACTAGCAAACCCGGCAGGATCAAATGCTTGAAACAAAAGGGGTTGACCCGTCAGGCAAGAAGGACTGCAGTCAACATCTTGCGAGACATAGATACAGGAAAGGGCGCATGAGAACGTGTACACCCACGATTTGCAAAGGACAGGTGCGCTTCTGACGAGGAGATTCTATCGGAACAGGGCGACAATGCTGCTTTTGCATGAATATACTACCCAGGTAGGTAGTATATAATGTGGCCTACAGTACGAAATACGGTCTCAATCCATTGCATAGGTAGGTACCTAGTACTTACTAGGTAACAGTGTGGTGTGCATACAGTACTACCTAGTGAGTGGGTAACGTAGCCTGCCGTACGGACGTTACCTATCTACTTCAGCTAAATATAATTATACACCATACCACATACCACATACAGTACCCTTTAGATAGTAGTGTCCATCTAATTATTTGCCATATAATGATATGTCAAGCTTATCTTTTCTGCTATGAATTAGATATGGAAGCTGATGTAAATCATTTTCTCGATGAATATGCAGGTCGGAACCCCGGAATTCGATTTCAGACGCAAAAGTAAATTAGGTAAACGCAACCTGCCCAGCCTATCAACTAAACTATCCCATATAAAGGGCGATGACCATCGCTAAATATGTTTCAAGTTAAAAGGCAAGCACTACGGGGTAAGGGCTTGTAATAATCGCCCTAAATTCGCCGTCCAGTCTTACTTCCTGCTACAACACGCTGTTGAAGCGACACAACTCCGTAGAGGGAGGCTCCAGCCTACTTTGAATTATGTCCAACTAAGTTGTTAAAGAAATATCAATTAATTAGACTATGTAACTACAGGCGGCTAGCTTAAGCCACTGTGTTCAACTTTCTATTGCCTGGACAGTCTAGGTAATAAACATCAGTCTGATTCCCAGGAATTTCGAGGCACTAGTTAGTAGCTACTTAGTCGAATTGTAACTGCAACATTAAAGGTGTAACAGTCACATGCTTTGTGACCGACAACAAATCTTGGCTCGTGGCTATGCAATCATCCCTTGCCCGGATTGGTGGGTAAGTGTACAGTGCGGAGTGTTTTGTGTCTAGGCATGCGATGTCATATATCTGGAGAATGACGTTGTTTGCAGATGGTCGGTATTTAAGTATATCGTCTATGCGTACACGAAAACACCTGCTCGGAGGGCGCATCTTATTTCCAAATATGCATTGGTTTATCTGCCGGTATATCGTTCAAACATGCAATACTCTGTACTGTACTGTAAGTATGTGTTTCTGCGTTGCTATGGATTGTGGATTGTCAAGATGGCCGGTGTCGATGCAAGTCGCAAAAATGGACTCCATAATTCTTGCTCCACGCATTGCAGTCTAGACGCGTCTTGGTGGAGAGAAGAGCCTGCTTCACCACGTAATGTGACCCACTGCATGTCGGAAGCAGATGCGAGACAAAAAAGTGATACGAGAGGGAGACGGCGCGAGGCAACGCGAGGGTCGCATGGCGAATGGCAGCTCTGGCATGCCCGCTATCAGGACGCCTGAAGGACCGTCGTTACAGCATGCATACCACGGTGGCGGGACGCGAAAGCTTGTCTGTCATACTAACCATACAGCATGTAGTTATTTATTGAGAGGCGACTTCTTGGCGCAGTTATTTCGTATCTCAACCCAACAACACCCTGCGCACTCTTTTCGCGCTCGAAGACTCTCACGAAAGGCATGCAGTTACAGCCGCATTTTCATCTATCGTCCCGTTCAATAATCGGGCTGGTGCCGAATCACGTTTACAAGGTGGTTGTGCCGCATCTCAGCTATCTAGGATGGCCATGAAAGATAGCTGCAAGTATGGCACCTTTGTTGGTCGAATCTAAAAGCTGACGCGCAGATCCGATGCTTCCAACGATAATACTGATGAAACCATGACAGCCTTCCCGCAACACAATCACATAGCACACGAGATAACCGGTAACATTAAGCGTGTTTGCAGTCGGCAACCGATAATCCATATCACCGCAACTACATATCACCGCAAATCTACAATTGCAGGCGTGCGCCACAGGTCTAGGCTGGGGATGAAATACGAAGTTGTGGTGGTATTGTGTGTAAGCCGCTGGCAGGTCGAAGAGTTGGCCCATAAATTATACCATCGTACAGTACGATTGTATACTGTACCACAGTAGCTTCAGCTGTGGCGCGATCCGGAAGGCCGGAGGCACGGTAGATTGCAAAAGTGCAGGGATTCTCTGATGGAGCAAAAAAAAAACTTGGAAAAGGAAATTAATAAATGACGCGACGCCAATGGAGCACGTCGTCCATCAAGCACCAGAAAACAAAACATAGATTACCTACTACTTAGATATCACCCACCACGCACAGCATACCTACCACTGAATGAATTCCAGGACTACAGTAAGTACACTGGACCCCGAGGTGTGTTTCCCTGAGATCAAACAGATTCAGGAGCTAAGGGTCGGTAGCGTAAGCAAAATGTCCAAGGCACGGAAGTAGAGGCTTTTTTTTTTTTTTTTTTTTTTTTTTTGCGAAGCTTACAGTAGCTACAACACTATCCCCCGCCCCCACGACTGTGAACTTGTTTACTGAGTACAGGTCATGGGTGCTAAAGCCAGGTGGCTCGGATTGCCAAGCCTGACGATTCAAAGATGACGTAGATACAGCTAAGTTATGGAGGTGTTCCTGAATGTCGCAGATCTTCAGTACACTACAGCGCCGTACATAGTACCTACTCGTTGGATGGATCATCAGTAAAGTTGATCAGATCGAAATTTCATACCAGTGCTCTGGGAATAAATGAGTTTGATATGGAGTTCCAACATTGGCGCTTCGTCACCAGCGTCTTCACAGCGTAATCACGTCACAACTTCGGCAGCGCTACGGCAAGCCACTACGTGCTTCACGCAACGAGCCTTGGCAGCCCGTAGATTATGATCATTCGGGCTAGTATCTTCGGTTTTCCGCATGGGCTGTGAGGATCTTCACCGACTATACCTATTCGTCACCCATGCCCATAGCTTCGGGCGAAGGAAGAAGATAGACTAGGCCTAACCGATTCGCATTGTCACGATCGACCTCGTCCTCAGCAGTCCACGTGTACGTGGAGAATTCCGACGCGGCGGAATGTAAACATTCGTGGCTTTGCACTGCTCGCGCTGCTAGGCTCGAAACGATACCGTCCCCGTTCGAACAAAATACTATCTATAGAGTGCATAACAGATCCAGCAATACAATATGCTTGGAAACGAGATCTGAGGTACTTCGAAAAGGATAATTCGCCATTCGCGGTGATGATACGCACCGACAATCCCCCGGTTCCCCAGGGTAAGTAAACTACTGTCCGGGGGTGTGCCTTGGAATGGACTTCTCTTTTCCATGGGGCATGACAAGATTCCCATCTCTAAACATCGGACCCTTGTTCGGTACCCATCTTTCCTATTGCTACGCTTTAAGTAATAAGTATACCTAACATAGTAGTGGTGGACTTCGGTTGTCTACCAAATTCCAAAGGGGATAGACTAGGTCGTCCAAGCCGCCAGTCATGCTTTGTAAACGCTGATCGCACGGGACATCTCTGACTTCGGTTGATAGTATCCTGGTAACAAGTTGCATTGAAATCGGTAATATTCGTATGTCCTTGTGCTGGATTCCTGCTTCAGTCCTTGCCACGTTCGTGGACGAGTAACCACGTCGCGAGTGGCCTTGATGCCTTGTTACGCGGGACAAACCCTCCGCCCCAATGAGGTTCCCCATAACCCAGTCAATAAGATGGTTCATTAATGGCCCTAGCGTTGGCTGCGTAGTATCAAATCTCCTAACCTAGTCTCCTCCTAGTCTCGCTTGCCCAGGAACCCGCGGATGTCATCGACGATCGCGAAGCGCCTCGCGATAGATCCAGCGCCGTGGGTGTCGGGTCTCAAATCTCCCATGCAGGGGTATCTGCAGATTTCACACCTCGACAACGACACAACAAGCTCACTATCCTATCGCCGACTGGTGTTGCCACGATGATAAGGCCTAGTTACATTGTGTCCGGGGTCGTAAGAACCATCAGTGCCGCCAGGGCATACACACTTTCCGCGGATAGAGCGCCCTCAATCTACGAGTCCGCGGAAGAGGCAGGGATTATCATCGCTTTAATGAGAGGCTCTTACTCGGCCGAGGGAACGACTATTGGAATTTGTTGACAAATTTCCACAACAACATTGATGGCTTCTCCAGAAATAAGATCGTTGGTCTCATGCTACACCGGCTGGGCCCACATACTTAGTTATGGAAGGCTTGCAAGCTACGGTTTGCTGGAACCATCTATTGTTTCGCAAAGCCGCTCCGAGCAATAATATGTAGCTTCTATCATACCTACCATATCGATCCTACTCATCACGACAGTAATCAAGTGTCTCGACAATTTGCTTTCCGCATACCCAAACGCCCTCTCAACCACCGCGGAATCACTAAGCAGGCTACCTATTTGTCGTCCCGCCTTATTCCCTCAATGTCCGGAATCGTGACAATCCAAGTGCAAGCTAACCTAGACGAGGCTGGATTCAGAGTCATATGAGAGGTCCAAGGTCCGAGGAGTATCATGGGGAAGGATGGGTATCAGTCTACATACCTAGCAGTATCGTCGAAGACAGTGGTTTGATCAGCTGTCAAACTTGTAAGGCTAGTTGATATACTGCTAGATGCTAAGAATAGATATATGTGGTAATTAGCTTCCAGATCGTCCCCCACATTCCGACCGGAGTTGTTTACTGCATTTACATAGTACGTGTGTTGTGTACGCAGTAGATAGACTCGGAAATGGGGCATAGGGTATAGGCCATAATCATGGTCACGAAATGAAGCCGAAGCATCTTTAATAATTAACTATGTTCATATACATGTTGTCTTCTTTGCTCTACAGCTGTAACACTATAGTATAATAGCTTGCAATTTAGTCGTGCCAATCATCCAAGATCCGACACTTTGGATCCATCGAAATAGCAAACATCGGTCATAGACCCCTTACACTTTACCGACCCCAGGAGACAACATAGAAAATTAATTTCGTTTGATAAATCACTATCACGTTAATGAGTCAAGTGTAACATGGTAGTTGCGACTGTACAAGTCGGATGCCTGCTTGGGTCAAGTCGAAGTATACCAAGCTTACCCCTATTTTGAGGCGGGTTGTTGCTATAAGATATTGGGCAACTTAGGTTTCCTCGAGACAAATCCTATCTCAGCTTGTTGCTAATACCATTGCCTATAGATAACACCGTCGATTACGCTGACTCCAATTGACCATACTATTGCTTGTTGGACATCAAAGAACGAATGTTCAAGGCGGTTATGTGGTCTGCGTGCTTTATATGTTTATCTTGATACTCGGGGTCATATGATCGGTCTCTACTGTGCATTGCTGGACCTTTCTTAGGCTTGCCGAGGCCTAAGCTAAGTTATCACAAACTCTGTCCATGTATCAAGCAACTCAAAAACTCTAGCTCCATAGCGTTGATAGGTCCTAACTCATAGCTGTAGTCGTACATTATATTCAAATAGTGCCCTTTGAAACTTCGGTTAGTGAATTTATCTTCCAGTATGTCCCAAGTAACGACTCCGGATATATTCATATTTTCATTTGATATAATCTCTTAGTAAATACTCTAGTATCAAGAATGTTCCTAGATAAGGTAGCTTCAAGAGCTAGGGACTGTCCTAGGACCGTTTGTCGCCTACAGCTGATATCTGTCTATGCTAGTACCCATAATGAAAGACTGGATCACACGGCACAGCTGAGATTACACCACGAGGCGACTTGCGCATATAGTCAGATTAATCCACAAAGGTGATTTTACAGATCCTCCTGCAACAACGGGTGCCTACTGTCTACCTTAAGTACAGGGTTCCAGGCAAACTATAATATAAATACATAGCCGCTAATTATCTCTTGAGTATATTTTGTTTATTTAGCCGTGGGCAGCATCCATGGGCTTTCTGTTAACTTCTTGGCTTGGTAGCTTTACGCGAAACATCTCTATTGTGAAACTAGAAACCACCGGTCCTATAATTAACACGATCAACTTCTTAATGTGCCATTATAATCATATTAAACATGAGAATCACCAGCATGTCGATGTCGACATCTTTGTCGAATTACCTATATCTACCGTCCACGTTATTGTACTTATTATGTATTAAGATTTATGGACCTTCGTTGTTCTTGCGTACGTAGGCGCCTCGAAGTAAGCGTGGCGGTGCTCATTCAGCTTAAAGTTGACATATTGAAGTAAAGACTTGGATGTACATTATTAATCGTGTTCAATAATTTATTAGAGTGATAATGCACGGTAGTTGTCGCACAGACCCAGGGACTGGGAATTGCATATCATGTGTCATGAGGCTCTCCCCGAGGACTCTCTGGTACCCGCACCACCAGGACTAGGATCATGATCCTAAAACCGCACAACAAAGGAAGCCTCATACCTGCCTTCTTGTATATGGCTAGTAGGGTAGCCTCCGTAGCCGCGCAGAAGGACTTAGATCCTCGCGCAACAACAGATGTCTACACCCAGCCCATATTGGTGCCCATGAAGGAGTCCTGACATCATGTAAATAATTGTGTGATCGGGAGGCGGAGCCTCCCGTTTACCCGTTTACTGCCTGATCCCTCCCAAACAGCTATACGAGAGCGAGAAAGGGCAAGAAGAAGCGAGGCGAGGAGCGAGGCTATTCAGACATATAGACTATAGACCGCCCGCTTGGCTGAATAGGAGGTCTGGACCTTCCCGAGGTCATGGCCCCCTTGAAGCCCTAGAAGATATGCAATTCGAAGATCCTTCCAAGCTCTTGACTCCAAGTCGTTGTTGCACTAGTATTGCCACCCTTACGGGGAACCTTAAGTAATCCAATGCGAAGTCTATAAGGTTTCACGGAAATAAGTAGGTTTATACCTTAAATGAACATCGCTAGGTTGTCGCTGCTATACCTTCAACATCTCCAGCATAGGGTATACATAGACTCTTATTATTACAGGAAGGGTCTAAACACCTCCGTAGGCCATAACATACATGTTCTTTGGTTTGGGGGAAAGTGGTGTCGTAACAAGTAGGAATAGTTATTGGGATATAAGTTACCAATAGCCTAGATTTTAACTTTAGTAACGTTAGCTGTGGTGAGTTCCAAAAGCTAGACTTGGGTAAATCTTAAGTGATATAAGGTGAGGTTTATACTTTTCGGGAGAAATATGTGGCTCTATTAGTATAGCAGCGGGTAAAGCATTGGTATTATTACTAGTCTAGTATTGAGGCGGAACCTACCTTGTGAAATCAAATGAACAAGTCAATCACTGGCGGACCAACAAAAAGGCTGGCGGAATCTCGTATTGTTGAGCAGTAGGAATAGGGGATAGGTGTATCTTGGGTGAAACTACAGGATAGTTTTGACGGAGATATGCCTACGAACAGTGATCTATATTTGGCAATACGGGAACCAATCCCACGCACGCAAGGTGAGTAACTAGAGCCATGAATTAACCAACCTATCCCCGCCCGGAAAGTGAGCTAACTGTCACGGAACAGAGCTGCAGCACTGTACCACGACACTACCAAAAGTAGAACGTTATCAAGGTGGGTGCCTTGACGTCTGCAGTTGCTTATATGCTCACGGTTGAGACTGACGCTAACAAGCCCAGTGTAGATTCACCGCACCTACACGAACATTTTGGGTCGGTCCTGAATCATCGGGTGAACTCGCAGTATGGCCGAAGACACGAACGCATCACTTTGGATTAAGTTACCCGGCTGAGTCCGGACGTGAACTGCCATACCTTGCTCCGAAACATAAGGAATGTCGGCAGAGTCAAACAAACACACATCAACAAATTTAACAAGAGAAATCCGCACTCCTGCGCAGCCAAAATCACGTTCTTCTCCCGGGCTGCCGCTCAGAAGCTACTCGACCAAGCTGAAAATGGAGAATTTCTGGTTGACGATAAAGCGCCCTTAGTTGCCTGGAATAAATTCGCCCGTGCTGAAGAGCCGATCGATGGCCGTAGCAGGGTCCTAAGGATCTCCGCCCCCCCGAGATCGTTAATAGGGATTTCTTGGAGACGTTCTGGGCTCAGAGCTTCCATTGGGACACCGATCGAGTTTCGGATTGTGGTTTGGTTCGCGACGGGGTTTATATCATCTGGTACTATTTCGCCAGTTGGGGGGGACAGGCTTCAGCAGCAAGGGACACACTTCTCAAGTGTTTTGGAGACAGGGTCGTGGTAACTTATCAGAGAGACACGTGCGGAGAAGGTTAGATTGTATTGAGATATACTCTTCTATCTCCACTGTAGGGAGACATGAATACTGAATTGGCGCGGGTGACTGATCACTGGTTCTGGGCCCTAGCCAAGGAGGTAGGCTGACCTATACGCATCCAAGGCTAGACTTAATCACTTGTATAGATGGAAAACTTCTTGGTCGTGATCAAAACACAATAGAATTAAAGAAAAATTTACCACGATAGACAAGGAAAAGTAAGTAACTAATGACTTAAGCCCCTTGAAAATCCCGTATTTTTTATACCTAAAAACCCCCAATGACTTTTTCTTAAATGCCACCAGCACTACTTCAATACAACGACTAGACCCTCCTCGCTTTTCCCCTAGCGCTAAATTAACACTACAGCACGACGAGTGTGTGACCTATCACAGCTATGCCGCCTATGGGTTAATTACGCCGCGAGCCCGCAGTCTTAGACCTCGTAAGGCGACCTTACCCTCCGCCAATCATCGGGATCATCCTCGCCTCCGGTCCCTTCCCGAAACTCCCTTTGTTCCTCACAATACTGTCCCCACCACTCCTCGAAGGCCCGCCGGTTGTACAGCTGCCCCGGTGCCCCTTCTCCCTCCCCGAAAAGGTCCAGAATATAATCACAGTACATCCACACGCCCTCGAGATGATGTGGGAGCAGGGGCTTCTTGTCCTTGCGCGCCACGATGACGGTGCCAACCAATGACTGCCACTCCGGGGGCGCGAACCCGGAGGCGGCATCGATGTTTATATACGTGGCGATCTGATTGTCGAGGTCAGCCCGGTCGGCGGACCGAGTGCCTACGCGGTGGAACACGAGAGGGACCTCAATGAGTCGTGGGACGGGCGGCACGGATTGTGAGAAGATGGCATGATTCACGGGGATCGTAGTGGCAGACCAGGGCGGAAACTGGAGCTTCTCAACATCACAGCGGACTATCACAGCTTGGATAGAGTCTGGAGCGCCTTGTCTTGCCGTAGAAGCATGTGCCGTCGACTGTGATGTGTCTGGGGCGGGCGATGGGTCTGCCTTTGGTGCGGGGATTGGCCGAGGCGAGCTTTGTTCTGGCTCTGAGTCGGTGTCTATGTTATCCCATTTCGAGTAATCAATGGGCGGCATGGTGATAGATGAAATAAAATCCCTATAACATAGAAGCCAGGTTTCATGAATGTTTGGCAGGAACTTAAACTCAAAACCCTTTTAGTAGGCAGGGAATCAACTTCAGCCCCTAACTATACCAAACTTAAGGGGACCGTGCGCGTCGGCCCCCAAATTATTTCGATAGTCTATGTAGACCAACCACGGATGGACTTCTCTTCAGGTGTTATTTCACAATACTGGTATCACGTGACCAACATCTGTTAGGGGTTTGCCTGTCATGCGACTATTCACATTATCGTTGACACGACATCCTCATGCGCGACATACGGTTATGTAGGTCTTTGATTATGTCTCAATCGCACGTGGCACGCGCTAACTAGTGCCGGCTTGCTGGGTGAGTAGCTCAATCGAAGTGAAACATAACGGTCAATCTCTGGAGATCGAACATAAACCTGACATATGTCTTAGCTGAGTACAAATGACTGGTCTGATACGACGGACGTCCTACCACGTGCCTGGCGTCGGTCGGCTTGAACGTTTCCAGCGGGATGAAAATACAGCCGGGCCGCACGAAAGAGAGCAAGGGAATGACGGCCTACTTCTTGATTTAGGCTCTTCATGGCGAATGAGAATTAGCGACGTGTGCGGCCACACATTCGAATTGAGTAAGGAAGCCAGCATGCTCAGAGTCCGCGCATCCCATTACGCGATTATACCAATGAACAGGCCCCCAAGTCATCCCGCGACCTTCATGGCGGCTTGCCACCTCCAACTCAGAACGTTTGCTGTCAGCCCAACACTAGCAACAGTTCATCATTAAGCGCAACTTGGAGTGTGGCATTGTTGTTTGTGGTAGAAAGGGGCACACCTGACTTTGGTACAAATTGGCAAAGTGAAACCTGGATGATAGAGCATTCCCTACACAACCCGCGTCTTGTTTCCTACGGATTCTTGGGGGTAACTTTATACAATCAATTCAACGGCCGTATGTGGTTGGATTGCGACGGGCCGATCCGAACCGGACTCTAAAAATTAGACTACTCTATATTATGTAACTCATACATACCGTAGTCAAAGTCTCTCTTGCGTCGCCGGGAAAGGCGCGCCCTCCGCTTTTAATCCGCCGCCAAGCCCTTTAGTAATATAAAATCTCCGAGAGACAATCGGTGACTTGGCCAACCGATCACGCCGGCCTGGCCGGTCCCTCAATGAGCACATTGATTCTGAGTTCTGACCACCATTAAGTGCGCGGGGTCGTGACCATGACCTACCTAGGTATTTAGTCAGCCAGTGTTACCGTTACCGGCGGTGAGAGCGTCCAGGATCACCAGAGCCCAACATACGAACGGTTGAAGAAGACATCTTCGCCCAATCTTCCACGCTCAACCTACGGCACGCGCAAGAAATCACACAGAAGGCAGAATGTCCAGTCAAACTAAGCCAGCTCCCACCAAGTTCGGTGTGGTGCTGTTCCCGGGTTTCCAGGCGCTGGATGTCTTCGGGCCGCTCGACACGCTCAATAACCTGTCGCGGACGACGCCGTTAGAGCTCGTCGTCGTCGCCGCCACGCTGGACCCCGTGAACTCGAAGGTAGACGCCCCGGGACGCATCGGACAGAGCGTGGTGCCGACGCACACTTTCGACGACTGCCCCGAGGACCTCGAGGTGCTCCTCGGTAAGACATCCCCGGGGGCATTCGTCTCGCACCGACAACTTTGCGACTAGAGAAGCTCCTGTTCGGGCCCAGGTCGTGTCCTGCGCTTCTAGAGCCCTCCGAATCACGTCCCAGGATGGCGGTGACTGACTCCGAGTGTTCTAGTGCCGGGAGGCTACGGGGCTCGGAACCCGGCGATCACGTCGCCCATCGCTGAATTCGTGAAGAGGGTCTTTCCTAAATTGCGGTACTTGTTGACAGTCTGTACTGGGAGCGCCATTGTCGCGCTGTCGGGTGTCCTTGATGGGAGACGGGCTACGTCTAATAAGAAGAGTTGGGAATGGGTAAGTAGATTGCATCTGGTTCTCACCGTCCTGCCACTTTGCCTCTGGATAGGGGTATACTGTGTATCTGACGGCTTGGCTCGGTTATAGGCTACTTCGCAGGGCCCAGCCGTCAACTGGGTCCGCCAAGCACGATGGGTCGTGGACGGGAACATTTGGACGGTAAGTATGCAACCTTCTCACCTTGATCCTTCAATCAAGGTTTCTCGTGCACCTGTGCCAATGTGGCGTCTCTCTTGGCCGCGTTTGGCATGGTTGCCTGATCAGACTCTACATACTACGTAGTAGAAAAGTGGAAAGTGTGACTAATATGTTGGTGCATACTGTAGTCCTCTGGCGTGTCGGCTGGTATTGATCTCATGTTTGCCTTCATCGGGGACCAGTATGGCGAGGAGGTAGCGAAGCAACTTGCGGACCAAGCTGAATATGTGCGGAATCCCGACTCCAGCTCCGATCCCTTTGCCTAAAAGGCCGCCAAGTTAGGGGTACTGTATTACAAGTTATCAAAGAACGCGGTGAACATATCTACGAACGAGACTCTTTCTTGTCTTGGCTTGTTACATTTCATGCGCCATGTAGGGACTAGGAAGACTTCTCGACTAGTACACATAGAGTAACGCATGGTATTTGAAATGAAGTTTACGCTTTGGATATGATGCTACCGTCCCTCCGGCCGTAATAAGGCAAACAGGTTTCTGGGCCGCCACTCGCTGTTATACATCGTCTTCGCTTTGCCGATCGATTCAGGTCCACCCCAGTGATTCCACCCAATCATGGAACTCAGGAAAGATGAGTTGCTTCTGTCATGGCTTTTTCAAGGCGTTGCAGAATGCCTACTATCCGTATTAATTCTCTCCAGTCAATTATACCACGCGCGCTCCAGAGGAACTGTGAATGGGCTCTTAGAATACAACATATCGGTCCAATCAGGAATTGGATGATCTCCCGGGCAGCGAAACGACATCCGTCCCGCTCTCTGAGTGTCAGAAGAGGTGTCCTCCCAGTCCCGATGGAGGAAGAATTGTTAAGTCTACTGAGAAAACTAGTAAGTAAAGACACGGAAAGCAGAAAGACACAACAGCACCTTGCTACGTACGAGCTAGGACGATCATTTTGGTTTAGAGTAGTATTGCCATATCCCGCTAGCACAGACCGGCTGGGACGCGACGTCTGACTGGCTTGGTCATTTAGCTGCTAGGTCATAATACCGCCATCTGTGGGAGACGCCTGACTAGGATTGTTGGTATAAAACTCTCTGAGTAGGTCACGCATCCTGGATTGCCACTCAAGATCAATATCAGATACAGGTAGGTGTTGTCGATTCCCGTCGTCATTAGTGCCGGATCCCGACTGGAGGACTCTAGAATCTACTCGGCGATACTTAGCCAAGCTGGGTAGGTTGTAACCAGGATTCTCTCTGTGAGGTCCGCGCTGTCTTTGCTGCTCTCTATCCTGCTCTATTTGCTGCTCTCTATCCTGCTCTATTTGCCGCTCTCTGTCATGCTCTATTCGCTGCTCTCTGTACTGCTCTATGTGCCGCAGCAAACCTTCACATAAAAGTAGCTGGTGTTGTTGTTGACGACGACGATACTGATTCTCGTGGTCTGGCCACCGGAGGTCTATGCGTACGCCGTTCCGCATATTGGTGGCTGTCGCGACAAGAGAATGGTGCTCGATATTTGGGGTAGCGTAGATAACTATTGGCTAGGTAGCTAGCGATGGAGCGTGATAGTCTTGATTGATGCTGGAATGGGTAGAACACGTATACTAGATAGACTGACTACCTGCTTAAGGATTCTGGTTCGTCGTCCACAACTTTCACATGGGCCTATACTGTTTAGGAGGGCGTAACTGCGTACTTGGTTAGGTTAGGTGTCGTGGCCCCCTGCCGTTTGTATGTAGGTGCTTATGCACACAAGTCGATAGTCCTTGCCACGGGTGAGGGTGTTCAAATTCCAGGTTCCAAATAGCGGAAACTACATTCTTACAACCAGGACAGTACCTACCTACCTACCTAGGGACCAACCTTCTCCTGTGCTCTGTAGCGCCCTGCGGCCGTGCCTAAAACTGCCGGTGCACGATCAAGTCGTTGCCCCTATTCATCTCCTGACGAGTTTGACATGGGCGGTGTGGCATGCTCGTTGTACTTCCTCGTGATAAGCTAGAGTCTCCCGTGGGCTAAATTGAATCCGTGTAAAAATCATCATGGCCCCGTTCCCTTGGGTAAAATCGTGAGTACGTCATGAGCAGGACCATAAGTACGGTCTGGTAGGGTTCCTTGGGCAGGCGTTGAGTAAGGATAACCAGAACGCAACCCCTGGAATTGAAATAAGATGTTTTGATTTGCAAATGAGAGATAGAATTGACTAACAGAAGTTTCAATAAACCATAACAATTCTACAGCATGGTCGTGTGCATGCCTTTAGAGTGGCAATAACAATGTTAGACCCGGGTTTACTGCTGGCTAGAACTATCTGCGCTCGGTCCTACTTGAGTGCGGGTCATCGTTGGGTGTGCACTATGGCTTAGTAATCCGAGATGTAGCTAAGCCGTAAATATCGCTTTGGTTAATGGTAGTGCTAGCAATTCTCATTCGATAATAACGGTACGAAACTAGTGACGACTGTGGAATTAGAAGAAATGGGCAATAACCGGCCGAGTTGTATGATGTAATTACAGCATTTCCGTTTAAAATAGGATTATACTGTCAGAGCCCTATAATAAGTCCTGCTAAGGACCCTCCCTCAACCCTGTTAGTAACTTACCTGGGGTAGATTCTAGACTCTAATCGTTCGACAGAGGTTGTCAAAGTCCGTTACAAAATACGGATTACTCCGTATATCCCAACCTTTGGGCCTCAATGGCCACCCAATATATTGCAGATTTTCTCGTAATTTGAGACAGGCCCCTGTTGCTGTTCATCGTCATGCTGGCATGGCATGACATATGCGGAAGTATATGCAGTTCTGGCTGTTCGAGCGAAATTTTCATGTGCTGCAGTGGTCGTCTGTGAGAGCCTAGAAGTCAATAGAAAAATTTACATAAACAGTATCTACTAGGTAATACCGTACGATGTCATTACTATTCACAGGCGCGTAAGCACTACGCAGCAATACCCATGTCGTACAAGTAATATGTACACTCAAAGGTGTTTATTTAGTCTACCCATCACGTGGTCGGCTCAACATGACGGGGCACTACTAGACAAATTAATACCAACTGTGCGGTATTTGCTGTGGCGTGCGCTAACCAATGCGGATATACTTAATGCTGACTCTCAATCATACTGTAAACGCCTTCTGGGTAAGCTAGGCGCCGGGGAACTGGCCGTCGGGATAATATGTCATCAGGTCATGTCCATAGGGCGTGTGCTGGCGCTGTCCTACCCAACCTTAGCCCGAGCGTTACGGCGATGATTTGGGCTGCAGCTTGATAATGCCTATCTGAGAAGTTGAGGACTCGAGTCAGCTGTGATATTAAGCCCGTGATGCCCTTCCGGATTCGATCCGAGCATGGCACATCACAATTTCTCAACCTAACTCGACATGTGTGGTTCCTAATAACCGATACCGACGTCTGTTTATGAGCTCATGTAAGTGGCCGAACGTGTGCATTCAGGTTTGCGTTCTGAGAAAAGCATAATTAGCATCTCGCGGCAAACATGGAGCCGAAAGTAGCCTGC
Source organism: Xylaria longipes (assembly GCA_025201785.1). NCBI lineage: Eukaryota > Fungi > Ascomycota > Sordariomycetes > Xylariales > Xylariaceae > Xylaria > Xylaria longipes. The sequence goes on from MU619729.1 coordinate 222,154, forward strand.
AATCATCCGATCAAATTTCCAAAGACTTCAAAGATCACGTGGTACCGTACCGGCAATAACAGCCGCTTGGTCGTGTTCTATACACGCTCCAAAGCTCAGCAAGCTCAGCTGGTGCCGTTATAGCGACGAGGACTATCACGGTTATCAGTCTACTATATTGCTCCTCTAGCTATTATTAAAGTTATATTGCAGCTATGTAAATTTTGGTATTAAAGAGCCACTAGCGGGTAGAATTTCCTCTTACACCCTAAAGAAAAACAACCACAGTACGTCATCAGACTACTAGTTGATAAAAGCAGCTATAAGCTAAGCAGATACAAGTTAGAACTGTCAAGACGCATATACCTTGATACCACGAGCAAGCAGGTGTCAGGTGCTTGACATTTTGCCCTAGTGGTGGTATGTTCTTCTATACGTTACATTTAACTGTCTGCAACGTCTTTGTCACGAAGAAGCTGAAATTCTCGATGGGGTTCAGATTATCGACGGAGACCTGCCCGAGAAGCCAATTTCATATCCGCTGTACTTTCCCATGACACCCTTTGTGATCATCCTACCGCTAATCGCGAAACACGTCTTTCACTCTACCTAGGTCTGCGTCAACGTGGAGCCTAACCGCCCCTCTTTTCGCGCTGACATCGATGCCACTACTGTGGTCTGGAGTTGGAAAAGCCCGTTATACAGTAGTCGTCTCTATGGCGCCTAATCGCAAACTGTTAAGCTCCGAGGCGGCTTCAGAATCTCGCAAGTTGTCTGCCTCGGAAGTATATTACTTGGAAGAGGAGCCCATTAACACTCTGAGCCGAACTTTCAGAGCATCGTGATGGTTCCTGGTCATCGGTCACTACATTCCCCGTCTCACAAGCGCGGGGTCCTTGGTATTGAACATCCCAATTACTAGTAATGGTCCCGCTAGAGAAAAGCAGGGATGTGCTTGTTCGTGTCTATACGATGCCGGATTCTAGGTACACTACGTTATCATGACAAACAATTTAAGCATCAACGCGAGACGATCTCAAAAAGGCAGTGAGCGGCATCAGCCCGTCCATCTTAACGCTTGGCAATGGGGAACATGGCTAAATTCCGCCCAAGGTCCATGTAACGGAGCGGCACGCGTGGAGACGGCCCGTAGAGAAGATACTAGGTATGTACGTGTAGCGTAATGTACGACGGCGATGACAGCCCCCACATCAGATTAACTCGCTCGGCACTGGGCCTTGCATTTCAAGGATCATCTTTCGTGGACATTTCTCTCCAAAAACTTGCACTTACTCATAACGTTCGCGGACTAGAAATATTTTGCTGGACAGATGCGATTGTTCGTATGAGAGAGTAAGCCTGAAGTCACTCTAGAGTTGGTGCTGGAGATCCATCTTGAAGATCATTCACCAATCCTGGGTCGGGTCTGATCCGGAATCGGCAACGTGCGGGATCGAGTTGCTTTGCCGATTGACGGGGGTTATGAGCATCAATAACAGAAAAAGCAAGGCAGTGCCATTCCGTGGGCGATGAAGAAGGATGGATGGACGGCATTCTAGTCTATTCCGCTCTCCACACGGCACAGACACGAACAGACGTACCGCAGTCCAGGCGAATGAATTGCTAAGATGATGTCCATTTTTGGATAAGCATAGAACCCAGTCTAGGCATGCTACCCACAAGGGTTTTTAGTGACGGCCCGCCAAGGAGCTGGAGAAGACTATTGAGCCCGGTACAGGCTCCGAGATATGAATTCGGGGCTGAGTTAAGGCCAGGGATCAGGATCCTAATATCAAGATGAAGAGTCATTGGATCGGGTCAAAGGTCAAAGGTCAAATGGTTGGACGGAAAGGGATTGTGCCTGTCGGCTACTGCAGGGGGCTATACTGTGGTGGTGTATAACTTCGTCGCCTCAGCTCAACACCCAGGTGAACAGCCGCATCCGCCCAATATGGCGTCGCTTAAGCACACGGTCGTCATGGTATCAGTTAGCCACCGACCCTATTCAGCACTACCAACAAGTCGCTTACGCCTAGACTAGCAGACGCGCTAACATGGCGAATCTGGAGAAGATCGGCACGCCTATTGTTACAGAACGCATGTACTTACCCAGCGAAGCTACCTTACGCCTCAACGCCGGGGCCTGACTATTGACCAAGTACCGGTATGTAATACAGATGCAAGCCACCGAAGAACTACCTAGTAGGGTAATTTTCTAACTACCGAAACTTGAAACTTGAAACCACCTGGCTTATCTAAGCCTCGCACCATACATAGAGTTTGTCGGCGACTTTAAAATGTGGACCAATGCTTATTTCCCAGGAGATCGATCAACGACATAGGAGCAATGAAATCATCGTGATATAGGAGTTTAGACGATATCTTGACCGCCGCCTTGGGACAATCGACGGGTTACAACCGGGTCCCGGCATAGACTATGCGTTGTTCCTGAGCCCCGGTCAGCACATGATGAAAATTCCGAGTGTTCAAGTAGGGATGATCACCGGAAACCGGATGCGTCATCCCTGAAAGCAAATACCTGTGTACATAGTACAGCCTATGTGTACAATGCAGGGGTGAGGTGCATGTGTACCACCCAGTTCCAACCTCTAGCCCCGGGTCTCTGCGAGACAACACAACGTCGTCTGCAGACGCCCGAAACCCATAACGAGTCAGCAGGAAGTTGTAGGAGCGGCAACCCGCTTCAATCAGAAATGCGAGCTGAATAATGCTAATGCCGGAAAGGCCTGCCAAGCAATCCGCGAGAGCGAGGCCGAAACAGTTTGAATACGGGCTATTTTTACAGAAACGTGGTAACCAACCACCTATTCCAATGTTGCAATCAGTTGCGAGGTGCACGACAGGAGCGTCAACCACTCTTCTGGCCAGAACAGGTCGTAAATGTAGTTCTTGCAAAATACGCGAACCAGATGTAGTGACAAGTAGGAAAAGAAAAGCAGCCAACGGAGATGACCTGATATGGTCTGACATGCACGCTACATAGTCGCATCGGTGATAGCTACCATAGCACTTTGCAATCATAAATACATATTAGTTGAGTTATCAGTGATGAGTCGGGGCCGTACATGGACCCGCAACAATCCGAGCATATTTCGCTTCGGCTGCATAAAACAGTATACTACATTAAATAATACCGTAATACATCCATGGATATGGATATATAGACAACTACCTAGGTCCACGGTAGTACTTGGCCGTTGCTCCGCATTCGATCAAATGGGGTTTGCCAATCACAATGGTTTCCATCGACCCAAACTAGAAACGCCAAGGCGCAGAAGCAATAGTACCTATATATCTACACCTGAACATTATGGAACTAATTCGTTTGTATCAAGGCACAGACGATTGCTGTCTCTGCCGACTCTTCTGCTCGGAGCCTACGGGGCGCCTAGATGGTGGAGATAGTGGGGAGGACCATTGCAAATATGTGTCAATGGATGCAGATGAGATCGATATCCGCCTGTCACAGGGATTTTACGTAGTTCCGGCCAAGTCTATCGAGATCGAGTACGCATTACCTACGCGGAGAACCCGTGGCAGAACCCGTGGGTTCCGCTTCCGACTTCCCCTTGAGGCACATCGTGAGATCCAAGACCTTGGGAGTGCCATTACGCATGATTTGACAGCCAGGGTTAACTAATGACGCCCGAGCGTCCAGCTAGGGATATGGTCTGGATGAACCAGAAATGACTTCAACCTAATTTACCTCATAGAACATTCAGCCAAGCGGCTGTCCAAGGCAGCCAAACCGGGGTTTGTTAAGATCCTCATCTCAACGTACGTTGTTGATAGGACGACGACTGACTCTCTGCGTACTGGAGGATGCCGCCCGCATGACGCCACAAAGTCAACAACCCCCGGACAGACCCATGGTAGATGCACGAGATCGAGAGTCGCCGTCTTGAAGCCGGAGCTGGTCCACAGCTTGTCGGTGATCCTTCTCCAGAAAAACAAGATTGCGGTCAAATAATTTCCGAGAGATCAACTCTCGAACTCCTATATAATGAGGTCAATATCGCCCTCGACTAACACAACTTCTCCTGTTCACCAACCCAAGCAGCAATCCCAGAAGCCCAACACTTTCACTCATTCCACAGTCTTCAACCTTTTTTGTTTTTAAAGCAAAACCAACTCCCTCATTCAAAATGCAGACCTCTTTCGTCGCTATCTTCGGCCTCCTCGCCGCCGCTGTTTCTGCCGCTCCCACCGACGGTACAAACCCCCCTTATAAGCCCTGCGCTGGCAACGGCCTCTACAGCGTTTCCCAGTGCTGTGCCACTGATGTTCTCGGCGTCGCTGACCTGAACTGCCACTCCCGTAAGTCTCCCTTGCTAATCAGATAATAGTCTTTCTCTGGCTCGAATTCGATACAGGAGGGTAGTAGGAACAGTTCGGCTAACACTCTTGACACAGCCTCCGCTGTCCCCTTCAGCGTCAGCAACTTCCGCGATATCTGCGCCAACGGTGGCCAGCGCGCCCGCTGCTGCGTTCTCCCCATCGTAGGTTTATCTCGAGCCACTTTTCAATTCTCAACGTACTAACATCTGCCAACAACAGCTTGGCCAAGCCGTTCTCTGCCAGACCCCCACCGGTCTCGGTGAGCAGTAAATTCCGGGTTTCCATAGGACAATTGCAGAGGCACGGGTGTAACCATATGTACATTCAAGTCTTAACGAACATAATGGAGGCATGGTCGTTATCTTAATCTGGAATTGGGAATAGTAGTGTTGGGATTGGGCTTCAATGGCGATGCTGTTTTGGGACTTGGGCTGAGGTACCTATCCGTTCTTTAGTCGATGCTCCGGACGCATTTAGTCGTTACAAAAAGTTTGGTCAGTAGATAGCCTCTCAATAGAGAAAAATCTGTGTCCAATACCTGTCTGCCTTTCAATGAACCCGTGATTCAATATTAAGCACACTTGTTGGTAGACTTAGCCATCACCATCTACCACTGCAACCCAATCTTTTGTATGGACGTGTGGCTATTAGATCAGTGATCTATGTGTTCTGGTTGAAAGTCAGTATATTTATAATGTTTACTAAGCTTACTACATGTTGAGGTTTTCTGTCAGTTATATTCCGAAGAGATCAAAGTCATGTCGCTATTCCCCTGTTATCTTTCAGTGTCATTACACATGTAAGATTGAAATTCGAGAACCGCTCATTAACTAGGTGTTGGTAGACAAGGATTCCTTTTGCCACGAGTGGACCAAATCACACAAAAGACATAAAAATTAATTCTAGACGCGAACTCTACAGCGTTGCAAGAATTTCCACGTGCTATTCTTAGTCATTTAGGGAGCTTGGTAACGAAACAGACGATGTAGCACTGCAATGCACCGCTGGTCCGTGCTGCAGCCTCATCCAGAACATGTTGTGCTCATCATTACGCATGCATATGCAACCATCTGTCTCCCATCATGCCTCTTGAGGTCACCCACCCACGAATTTACTAATTCTTTCCGACCGCATGGCTGCGCTAGAAAACAAGCACCCCACGGGTTTTGGTTCAAGAGTGCCCCTATCTTTTGCCTATATATACACTGCATGAGAGGCTATTATATGTGGGGATAAATGTTACCATAAAAACGGTCATCACATTATCTCGCATAAAGATCAGACCATTACTACTCGGGAAAAGAATTAACACAACATACGGAGCCATTGATATATTTCGTGATACAAACAAATTTTCACGAACTGTGACGTTACACAGAAGGTGCTAAGAACCCACTACAAATCTCTCGAGCACCCATATATTATTAAGTATATAATGCAAGCACCCAGGCGGTCTCATTTAATACTGTTTAAAAACTTCGCAACTTGGCAATTAATTATCTCGAAGTCTTATCCGTATACCATAATTGCCAGTGACCCGGGAGCAGCCTCCAACACTCCCAGAGTCTTAGGCTTCTAATATCATCCGAACCTATAACCAGCATCAAATTTCTTCTATCGACAGATAGAAGCCTATCGTTTCAGCCACCTGCGCCGAGGGATTCATGGTATGATACAAGCGATAATACTGCGAAGGAACCCACATACAAGGTTCCATTCAGTCCCCATACCGGGTGCACAGTGGTTCCTATATCCGCTGCGGTGCAAGCTGAGAACTGCATATGCAGTTCCCCACGGACAATACTAGAAGCTGTCATTTCGGTTCCTTCAACGTTTTTCTGACCGAGGCTCGGTGGATGACACGAGGGTCCTATACTTTGGCATTTCGGTATCTCCAACCGGCGTGCGCCTCAAGCAAACATCATACGAGACTCGGTACCTGATACCCGATCTCACGCCATTTTCCGACCAATGGCGCGATTTCTGAAGACGTTGTTTCCGGCAACTCCCTTCCAAAAAGATAATAAAGCAGATGTAGATGCCGGTGTATCCCAAGCCAAGATCGCACGCAATACGACCCTCGGCGCCCAACTAGGTGTGCCCGCGAGGACTGGGCATGAACTACCCACTATGTATACATTAACTATATGGCAGCAGAGCAAAGGATTCGCCACCGTTGTGACGCAGTCGGACCACAATTTCCATACATGTGTGGTGGTATTGATCTGGCCAGGCAGGGGTTCCGAGATACGGTAGTGATCCCGATCGTCCCAGCGTTTTGGTGTTGCCGGTGTCGACGTTTGTCGATCACTGCCCCCGGTCTGCGCATGCGATTGCCGGATCGTCCCGCCGTGCCACCGCATCCGATCCCGCACCTAGTCACTGCACGCATTAGGCAACGGCTGACACCCCCATTATGGTTAGCGGCAATCATAGAAGCACTGCTTATTGCATTTAGCACAGCATGGTTTTGAGCCGCACCGCCAAACGTAATATCTAATGCACGTATGTCAATATTGGTAGAACGTTACTAGGTAAGCTTACACATCCGTGGACATGCGCCTATTGTATTTGAACAGATCTTGAAGCTGGCTAACCTGATACTACTAGGCGTGGATTGAAAATGTCATAAGGCACACCGAAGACTGCACAACAAAGAGTTGTGTATATAGTCAGATTAATTCACGATGGTGGTTTTAAAGACCTTCGCGCAACAACAAGTGTCTACCACCTACCAGTAATACAGGGTTCCTGGAAAAGTCTAATGAGATCCTACTTAGATATTTATGTATACGCTGAATTCTATGAAAGAAAGAAAAATATTTACGTTTGGCTCTGGAAAAGAGGGATTCTATCTCAGGGTTCGTGCAGACCCCACGTAAGAGGAATTCACTAGAAGTACCGCGTAGTATAAGGCATATAATATCGAATATTGTAGTACAGAGAATTTGTTTACACAAAGTGAGTGAACTCGGCTCATTCGTCTCTCTTTTCGTACCCGAAGATAGGAAGCTTATAGTAAAAAGGGTTCTACCGTAAGTCATGTTGAATAAACCAACAGCGCTTTATGAGATTTATGATGTAAGATAAAACCTATGGGATCGATCCTTCAAGTTAATATTGTTTAGTTGATTCCTAAATACCAACGTTAAATAATCCAGAGTACACCACCTAGGTAGCATTCCGGCTCCCCTTTCTCGGCCTACCTCAGTTACCTGACGTAAACTCAGAGTTTATCTTGTTAACACTTTTGCGTTAATCATGTCACTTCAACAGTACATTAACCAAGCTTGCAACCTTCGGTTGGCGAATATTGGAGGGATGAAGGCAAAATGAAGAGTATTATCGAAGTTTTCCCCTGTGTTTCATATTCGCCCTGAGCTGAAAAATCACAACATTTCCCTATAGTTGGACTCTCCCGAGACAACGGCTCACGATCCGGCGGACACCTTCTGCGTTACATCTGGTTCCGAGTTACAACCTGCATATTGGTTCGCATTTGAGCCAACGCTCGTGACATGACGTGTTCCAGGCAGACGCCTCCCTTTTCAGCATTGGCAGCTACCCCCCGGTGTAACAGGAGATCGCACCTGCACTCCCGAGTACCCATTAAAGGCCACAACAAGATATATGCTTACCAAGGCCGCATGACTAACCAAAAGTGCCACAGAGAGTGTAATCTCGAGTTTCACACAGCACACGATGCCCATTTAGAGCAGTGGTTAGCTCGCTCGACTCCGGCGCTCTCTGGACAACGAGAAGGCGGGGGTTCGAATCCCCCAATGGGTGGCCTGTATTTCTTTTGCCTTTTCATTCTTACTGTCGCTTCTCTGACTGCCGTTATTTCGCTTCTATATTTTAGAACGTGGTACTGTACTGCTTTCGATTTCGGAAGCAGGCTACAGCTTCCAAGTTAAATACCTACATTGAACAGGCGTTATGCAGCCGGTTCCAACATCTAAAGATAAAGATATCACCATGCTTGATTACTACCGACTAAAATATTAGAAGAGAGCCGACATGTCTGTCTCAGTAGCCCTGATTATTATTATCTACTTCCGAATTTTCTATCAGAAACCCCATACTTGAGGTAGGCAATAGACACTTGTTGTTACACGAAAGTCTCTGAAACCACCTTCGTGGACTAATTTGACTATATACAGGACGCTATTTACTGTGCGTGTAGCTTGTGACAGCTTTGGTGGTCACCTTGTGGGTTATGAGGCGAATCTCAACAATAATCTCGTGGATTGAAAAGAACTTCCATCGAAACCATTGAAGGAGGATCTGCGGTTAACGTTGGGACTGTCTCGTCGATAAGTTCTGGGTAGGCATTAAGGAAGGCATCATCTATCAGCAGATTCACACCGAGCCTCATGATAGCGGTCCAGAAGTACGATCTGGGACTATAGTATAGCGTTAGAACATCACTCTATTGATTGTTACGCGAAGGGCTCTACGACACTTTCGTGGGCTAGGCTGGTCTATGTACAGAAATTCCCCTGTCGTGTACTTTCAAGCCGTCTGATAGAGTTTAAGAAATAGCTGGGGAAATTTCGAGATGCCTGACCCGGCCTCAACAGCACCGAAAAGACATGCATTAGAGGATAGTCAGGGTTAAGAGTCTCGCATGTGATCGAGTGAAGCCAAAACCAGGGCCTGCTACTCTTGACTACACGTGCGATTGACGATGACCCGCGTCAACCCAGCATTACTGCCCTCGGTACCGGTGCCGTCGACGGCGTCAAACCCCTCTAATCGACACTGCCTTAGTCTCGACAATGGTAGTCGCGCTATTTTCGCATTCGACAACTGCTGCCAGATGCTGATACTCAACGATGAAAACTTTACCGCCGTGCTGGGTATATAGTAGTGGTGGGTTTCCTGTTGATTTTCCTATTATAATCATATCGTGTGCGCGGGGGTATATATTTGCCTCGTGGTAGCACTTTCGATGTGCTCCCTTGGATTACACCTTGAAATTAAAGTACTTGTGTAGAGACACTATAGATTTCATTCATTAGAGGCCTGACGATCACTAGTTAACTCGCATGGTCTGGCTCGATGTCTTGCAGGCGACGTGACGGGGGACTGATCCTTGATTACTCTATATCCTAAACAATAATCTATGGGGGTATCCAAAATGCAGGATATGAAACGCAAACCGAACTTTTTACTATAACCAAAACCAGCCGACCATTAGATCCTGCCTTCACATACCCTTGCCCGGAAACGTCATGAAAGAAACGCCGGGCGAGTTCCGCCCACTGGTATCCATCGACTCGGCATACAGCCGATTGATATCGCGAAAACTGGCGTGCACTGGGGATATGGGATGATCCTCACGCTGGGTATCCATATTCATCGTCTGCGTGTGTCTGCGCGGTCGCGGGTACGCCCCGCTCACGCTCATCTTCCTCGGTCGCATCTTGGGCGGCGGCGAGGACAAGGGCGTGGAGCTCTGCGACGATACGGACGGGGTGGAGCTGATGGAGGTATCGGAGCCTCTGGTGCTGAGAGAGAAGACGCTCGGCCGCCGCGTCGTCCGCCGGTTGTCTTCTTCGTCGAGGCGCAGTCCTTCGCCGAGCTCCGAGAGGATCTCTTGAACGGACCGCCGCTTGTCGCTTTGTTTGCCTAGCCGCCTCTCCCACCATCGCCGATCGTATTCGGGCGGCGAATAATCCACGAGTGTGTCGAGAGCCTCCTCTACCTTCTGCAACTTGTCCTCCTCGAGTTTCAGAGGGAAGTGCTCCGAGGCAAGCTCTAAGAGTGCGCCGGCATCGCGCACTTGTCTCTGCCTGCCTGCATCCGATTCGTGAAGGCCACAGGCATCGGCCTTGAAGACGAAGAGATCTTCGAGGGAGATGTAGGGAAGCTTCTTGATGTCCGCCACCAGCTGAGCTGAGCTGGGCACGTAAGGGCAAAGCCACTCAGGCGTGATCTTCACTTCGACTGCCCAGCCGGCTGGGTGCCGGTAGAATATGGCTTGCGCTTTCTCGACGATCAACGCTTTTCCATGAGCGAGAAGCGTCTTCTTCACTAGACTTGGCGATGCCGACTTGGTGGTGATGAATTCTATACTCTAGCGAAACGAGTTAGCGTCCAATGCCTCGATAAAGTCGTTGATCCTCGACCTACTTCGCAAGGGCCTGGCTGTTCCAGGTACTTCTTCACGGCCAAGTCGCCAATGAGGGCAAGGCGGATGTTGGCTAATCCAGCCACACCTTGCATCAGGTGAATTACCGATAGAGCGGCTTGCTCTAGATCGGCGATGGACGGCCGGGCCTTACCTGACGTCAAGTGCGGCATGGTGAGAAGGAAGATCGTAAACCGGTGCGCCAATGAACAAGCATCCTGATCGCTCAAACAGCCATTTTGGTCGGTTTTAAGTCAAATGGCTAAGGCGAGAGCATTTAAACTTTATACCAAACCTGCTGAATTGGGCTGGTGTTTGATACCTAACGCACCCAACTAGGTAAATTCGGCACCTTAAAACAAGGATTATGGCCAATGGGAGACAGGGATCGGCTGTATTAATGAGATTAGTCTTACCTCGTTTGTACCCTGGGGGCTAATTGTTGCCCCTTTACTCCCCCTGTAATAACGAATTATATCATTGTCAGACCATTCCTTCGAGGTAGATCGCAACGCGACCGAGTCCTCTAGGAGCATGCGATAAAATTTTTCTGTGCCTAGAAATAGACAACCCATTGGATACTCCGTCGTATTTTGCGACAGGTTGATTGATGACAGAAGACGGGCTGACGTATCGGCTCAGGGTGGCTGGCTCGGGAAATGAACAGACCCGCCGAGACCAGGACAAGCCGCGAACGTTGGACACCAACTCGCAATCGGCTTACAAAAACACGTCGAAGGACAACAAATAGCGTACCCAGTCCCCGGAGGATGCGGATGACACGCTTCATGCGCGCAATTGCGAGTGACTGCTGCTAGTCATCTCTATCCAATCCTCGAAGATTTCTCATCAGGAGTCGATATATTGGACGTATGATATCCTTTGCCAACTTTCAGTCGTCTGTGCGCGAGTAAGTAAGTAAGTAAGGTGGTACCGAGCATAAAGTTTCTTGTGAAGGGGTGTAGCTAGGTTACGACGGAGCAACCCTTGAGCCATATTCGCCGATAGGGCTACGGCAATGTCGAGGTGAAACGTGTCGACCTTCTCTATGAGCAAACATGTGTTATGCCCCTTCATTCGAACGCCGTGGTGCTCCGGGACCGGTTCGGGGCCCTTCTTCCTGTGACCCGGTACACCTAAACATATTTCCCTCGGTCGCTCTGTGTTCTGGAATCTGGAATCGACTTCAAAGTAGGCACTTGACTCATTTGGCATAGCAAGCCCCGTCGTATCGGCGCCCATCGCACGAACAGAATTGATTTTACGTTTCATCAAAGAACGCTTATCGACACACACGTCGGCCGCCCCGACTATCGGGCGTGCCATCGTCGTCGTTATCAACGGATTGAAGAGGCTTTCACTACCGTCGTCGCTATGAAGCGTCGAGCGATTACCGGCGGACGGTTTAGGCTCTGGCTAGTGTGTAGCTGTGGACATCGCAATCCCTGCTATGGCCAAAGCTCATTTGCCTTCAGTCCGGGAATATCCCCGCGACGAGCACCGGCGCGTCAATTAGTTCGTGACGTAATTAGTTCATGACGTATAAAGGGCCGATGTCTATAAACAATTGAAAGAATCAAGTCAAGAGATAAGAGAGAATCTGCGTTTAGGATATTAGTCAAGAGCTGCTCTGAACGAGTTCATGAACGTCTTACTGAGAACTTATACGTGTCCTTACACTACGTGTGATGTGGGAAGGGAAGCTAAGAGGGTTAAGACGATTTTATAACCTTAGATTCATGCGACCGACGTAGACCATACTATCTTGGGTACGTCTGTTTGGAGCATCGCTTAATATAGTAATAATCATAGAATTTAGCTTGAGGCGCTCTGACTTTCCTATTACATTTGGTGAGATGTTACGCTCATGGGTTATACTTTAGCCGGGACCGGGCGATTGTAGTGGTAAGTAAATTAATTGTGTTGCGCTCTTGTCGCCTCCACTAACTAGAATCACGTACAGTTCCGTAGTAAGACTCGAAGCGCTTCAATCTACCTCTTGTCCAAGCTGATGTAACCATGGTGTAAAACTAAGGCATCTTACCAGCAGACCGTATGGGAACTACTCTATATCCCAAGCCATTGATTGGCGTACCTACTGTCAACATCGGTTGCTGCATCTCAGCTCGAGTTGTGACGGCTCACAGTGGAGCAGGTTCAACCAACTGTCTCGCATGGACATATAGCATCCAGGCCGAGTTCTTTAGCCGACTCAATGACACTACCCGATGTCACATCGTTCTATTCAATACGAGGTCTGCACGGGAGTTTTCATTCTCTTCGGCTCGCCTGCCATGCTACCATGGTACGATAAGTATTATGCAATCAGTTGATTGGATCGCATAACTGAACTATCGAGTGAGTTGCTGTTGAGCGGTGAAATAGCAGAATATATATTATTGCCCATATTCCTGCAACGGCTCTCATGAATCAACTATTATGGCCTTTACTTTACTTTCACTTCCTTGTACGTGCTGTTTGGTTTGCCCGCTATAAAAAAGCCCGCATTTCTACAAACCGCACTCGCTACCTAGTTAACAATGAAGAGCTTCTTGACTCTCATCGCCTGGCCTGCTGCGGCGCTCGCTGCGTCTATCCCAGGGGCACTGACCACACCCACCGGGCCGTTTTCTGCTGGCGCCTGGAAGACCGACTTGCAGTGTACCGATATCTTTTTCTTCGGCACTGCGATCAACGCCAGCGGTGGCAAGTTCTATATAAACAGGAACACCAGCACCTACTGCCCGGATGGCGTTTCGGGCCTGAACTGTTCGGCGTTCTCGGGAACGGGGACCACCCTCGTTACAGGCAGCAGTACTACCACAATGTCTCTGGACGTTACCGTGCCCGGCGGCCAGCAAGGTAAGTACCTAAACCGGTTTATCTCTGCCGAGACGTTGGGCTTAGCAAGTTCACTGACCCCGCCTACAGTCTACATCGCTCCGGATGGGTCGCTATCTTACACCCAAGCACATTCTGCTTCCATGCCAGCTAATTCTATTGTGGTCGGCTTTTCGCGTCAACAGAGCGAGGCATTTGGTGCGCCAGTATACCTGTACAGCGCTGACCAGTACTGGTATCTATGCCCCGTTACCGAGGGTGAGCCGAGAGAGAGAACTTACCAGATCTTCGCCTCAACCAAGGTCCCTAAGGGTTGCTATGTCACGCAGATCAGGACATATACTCCCGATGCGGGCAAGGTCTGGCAATATGCCTAAACGCACCTAATGTTAGAGTGTTAGAATGGCTCATGCTGATTTCAAATTAACGTTGTCATGGGCAAGACATGATATGAAAAAGACGGAATCCTTTGATCCCGAAGCATAATATCTATAACTGTTCAAAAGCCTATCGTCGAATCCAAATGCCGATGTGAATGCTGGTTGAGGTCTACGAGCTCCTGGTAGAAATGTATTTGTCCTATGCTGATCAACTGCTCTTGTATGCGTAAATGACATCGTATCGGTGTTCTCTGCGTAGTTTCTTCGTTTCTGAAGAGACACAGCTTGATACAGCCGAAAGTATACTAATAGACTCTGCACCAAAGCCGGTATCGGTACGGATTAACGTGTCCGGTGCTGTCTTCGACAGTCTCAGGACAGAAATTTGGCCCTGAATACGTTTAATAACATGCAAATGCACAATGTAATGCGTACTTAGCCAATCGACACTTTCTTCATCTATGTGTAGAAGATAGCATACGACAGGGAGATGGATATCTAATGATGGTGTACTGTTGTTTACTTACGCTAGTCCTTCGATGCCATCTGGAGTCTCGATGTGTAGTAGCCTAGCTCCGCCTGCTCACCCCCGACGGTTTCATGTCGTTCCGATATTCACTCGAAACTGACCTGCGGATTGCATGATGTCTTACGTATGAGATAGGGGTTGTTTTTTTTTGGAGGGGGGGGGGGGCCTACAGGCAGGGAATATACTTATGTAACGGAAGTCATTCGTGTTATTCCAAACCAAAACTCCACGAAATCAACACAGGGAGCCAACAGTGGCGACTCCCCCAAGAACTCGTGATATCCTTTAAGTGAACCTGCCCATCCGTCGGTAACGATGGTGTTTCAATTAGGCCGTCAATGAATGACTCTGGCCGGAACGCAGACAAATCGACGGCACTTAAATCCCACTGCAACGATGATGCTCCTGAATTTCGCAGAAGCTTCGCGCATTTGGGCTTCGCAGCAGATCGCTACGGCGGCTCCTTTTACATGGCTATGACTACGCTAAGTTGGAGAAGGCGTGGATTTCATGCTCGTATCGAAACTTCTAATCAGTAACGGCGAACATCTATGCATGACCTTTGTTTCCACCTGTTGAATGCAACCCGCGTCGTCATTAGCGGGAAGTATATTTCCACAACGAAGTAGGTCAAGAGGAAGGCGAGATGGACTTGACAGGCACGGATCTGGTTGCAACCGGTCGTCTGGCAAACCCGCTGGAACCCTTTCCCGACAGAAGATGATGCAATTCGCCGTTTGGATATTATATATACTATATACCCATCTCAGTATATCCCGTAAAGGGACCTAGCAAATTCTGAAAGCTGCATCGTCACCAAGCAGCCAACTCGCACGTGCGCCGTCGACTACTCACCTACATCACTACGTCACTACGTCACCCAGCATTGCAATAAACTTCGGTACGTGTCGCATCAAGGCAAACTTCCAACGTCGCCAGGGAATGAAGACAGCTCGCTCGCTCCACATAGCGGCGATAATAGTCGGAGACAGCGTGTACAATCAACCGGGCGCCTTTCGCGATGTGGGGGATATTAAGAGGTTACGCGTTCGAAGAGGTCCGCAGAGCGTTCGAGACCCCTCGAGAAGACGATGGAGGCAATAGTCCTGAACGCGACACAACAAACACTTCTTTCTTAAACCCTTCCCCGACCATTCCCCCAAGCGGCTATATCTTTGCCCCATCGGACCCGTACACAGCCCTGAGCCCACTGCCCCCGGCCCTGCTTGCGGCGGCCCGCAACACCGTCTTCAGAGATGTGCCCAGAGGCCCGGTCCATCGCGAACGTCTTCGCGACACGAGGGACGATTTTTGGGAAGAACTACGCTGGCCTGGGCTCGGCCGACGCTTGGAGCCATTTCCGGGCGTCACCGTCCCGCAAGCAGGGCTCTCGCCACGTCGTGGCGACAAGGGCAAGGGCATTGTCCCAGAACGAGGCTGCGTCGCCGGCGACAATTGGCCGCGGGCCAGTGACAGGAGACCATCGACGCCGCCCTCGGAGGGTCTCCTCCCGTTGACGGACTGGCACCGTCTCGTAGGTCGGTCTGTCAGCGAACCTTCCGAGTCTCAGCCTCAACGTCCCGACCACCGCTCGAGCGATCCCCGGTCTGCGTCCCTTCCAGAGCTACCGAAGCCGAATACTACCTCCGGCGGGGGCCGCCATGTACCCTCCACCATCCCTAAAACCACCGCTATCATCGCAGAGAACGAGCCCCCGCCACGTAGGCCCGTAACAAGACCAGCCAGGCCGCGCTACACCCAGGGACTCGCGATGGCTCGTGCAGCAGGGCGCCCGCGTAGCGTCAGACCACGCCTGGCGCTGCCGCCTCCGCGCGACCCCCCGCGCAGCGACCAGAGAGACGCACTGACAGACAAGTGGGTGGAGGTTCCGCCGTGGAGGCAGTACCACACAGGGGCGCAATATGTGCGGGGACCATGGGCCGACGACCCGCGTGAGGGGAGGGTGTGTGCGTGCCCTGGACTTAGAGCGGGGCTTGACAACGAACATAAGCTGTGGTTTTACGAAGATATTCGAGAGGGGTTCTATGAACCGCTGGCGAAACAATCTCAATTTGCTGTCTGTATGGCAGAGTCGTTGGGAGAAGACGGAGTTGATTGTATGGCAGCCGACGAGGGACACTTTGAGTTGCTTACACCACCGCGTTCTGGATCATTCAGTCGCGGTTGGCTTTTCCTTAGATCCTATATGTGGTGGGATTAGTCGTCCATGGAATGGGTCAAACAGGATGGAAATAGCGTGGCATTATGAGCGTCATTTGAACTTATTCCGGTATAGGGTACACACAGCGAAGGCGTAGATAGGGAATCAAGTAGAAAGTATTGGATACATCACTAGAATGATACCCATTGGGTCGTGCTATATCGCGCTGATTCCAGGTCCCCCCCCCAAGTTTCACATTATGATACGAGGATCGGGTAAAGCGGTTGTCATGTCTTTGCGAAAGTCGGTCGCATTAGTTTATTGCGTGAGCTTACAGCAGCCAGCCGCCCTTACTGCGAAGACAAGAGGCTACAAGTACAATAGAACGAGATCATCACCATCAGTGAGACAATGGATGCATCATCATTATCGTGACCCTTCCCGCCCTTTTCTCTTCCCTAGCAATCCTTTATGCAGGAGCAGTGAAGCATTCTTTCCTTTCTGTTCCTCTTCGTTTTGTGGACAAAGACAAACGGACTAAAGAGAAGCAATTTACTTCTCGCAGCTTGGGGAGCCGTTGTGGACGTGAGCGTATTTCAACCATAGGAAAGCTGACGAAAAACGTAACCAATGACAAACGCCGAAATGCCACCCTCTAACCCCGATTGCCGGACAGAGTCAGTACTTCCAACGCCTATTTGGACCTGTATTAACGAGGAACCGTACATTACTTCGTTTCCTGGTCTATGCAAGTCGTCACATAATCAAAGAAAAGACGCTGTCGATTAGATGTGTGAATAATGATAAAGACATTAAGTTCTCCTCGCTCATTCGGCTAGTGTAGAAGTATATTGAGTCGTAGTCATGGGGGTGTGATTTGACTTTAGAGTGAATTGAGAATTGTTTCTGGTTTCTCGGTAGCGCAGGTAAAAAGGTTGATGTGATGGTCGCCCCGAGCTGCGCACCCCAAAATCATTCGGTGGGGGTGAAATGCCGTAGTAGCGATGGGAGCGCCACGATTCTGTTGTAGGAAACTTGAGTAGGGTTCCATACGAGAAAGCTCGTGACCGTCGAGATTGAATACTTTGACGGTATGGGCAGATGTACCGCTGAGTAAAGTGTCAGTAACGATCCTGATCTATGATAGAAATGAAATACTTACACTGAGAATACAGGCAAATGCTCATGTGTACTGGCCGTTCTTAGCGTATCACGCGAGGCCTGGATAACACGAAGAGGGTTATCCATTCGAATGTCCCAGAGTTTGACCTTTCCGTTGCGGCTAACGGAAAGAAGCTCTCGCTGGCCACCACGCTGCATGTGTACATTCCGTATCCACTGCCCGTCAGAATCATCCTTCCATTTCTTGACCATAGATTCCTGAGGTCGTAAACGAGTATCAAAGACCCGCACTGCTCCATCACCAAAACCAGCCACGAATATGTTGCCGGTCATTTGATCTGATGTCAGTGATGTGACACACGAACCCGATCGAGCAGGAATATCTGCTACACATGTCTCGGATGCCGCAGCCCATACTCGGATCACACGGACGTCCCCTGCGACAAGAACTCTCCCTGTGACCTGCTGCCAGTCAAATACCATGCCAGAGTTGACATTGCTTGGAACCATGTGAGTTAACGCCCTCCAAGCGGACGCGAGCTCAATAGTTTTGGCAGAATTATAGTTTCGGTAGATTCTTAGTACACCATCGGATGATCCGGTCATCAGGAATGCCGTGTCGTCCTCGTTGATGAATTTCATGTCACTAATCTTCGAGCCCTCAGGGTTGCCGTTAGAAAAGCGATGTAGTCTAGTTTGCTTTTTCCAATCCCACACGTATACCGTGTTACTGTCGTCAGCAACCGCAAGGTGATCTTCAAACTGATGGAAAGTCATTTTGGTCGGTTGAGCACCGTTATTCATGATACAGAGCTGGTTATTCCACTTGTGGCTTCCGGCGTACTGTTTCTGGGGTTGTGTTTCTCTCAGGATGGCTTCATTGCGAGACCGTCTCCAAAGACGTTCATTATAATCCGTACTGCCGGGTTCTTCAGCCTCACTGGGTTTCATTTGTGGTTCGCGGAAATATTCGATGGACCAGTCCAAGAAAGTGCTCTTTAGAGGCAGCGAAGGTAACTCATCTAGATTACGGGCCCAGAAATCACCGGACACTGGTTCGTCGGCTACATGGTAATGAGCTGGAACGTATGCTAGATCGTTCTGTTCCGGTGGAGCAGTCCAGTCAGCTGGGTATCGGAGTTTCTGGGACAGATTCCGGGTGAGATCAGGAGACGGCAATGGTGTCGAGTTAGCTAACTTGTCATCGTTACCCCATATGCTCGGTATCTGGAATAAGAGGCTAGCGGTTCGTTTCAATAAGCCGGGAGAGGGTTCGGGTTGAGTATTATACGAAGTTGCTGCGCCAATTACGCCGTTTCGCGAGGTGGATGATTGCTTCTTGTGACTCCGAGCCCTCTGAGCCCGCTTGTGAATTTCGTCGGCCAAAACTTGGGCCTGGAAACCAACAGTGGAGTTCAGTAGCCCATTGTGCACATAATCTACAATGATTGTTGCATCCCGTTGGACTTCGGGGTGGGGATCAACAGTCAGAACAAGAATATGCTTCCAACAAGCTGCAAATACCGTGTTGAAAGATAACCCTTGAGCGGTGGCTTTGGTGGAGTCATCTGCATCCCGGTTCTCAGGGCCCAAGCCCGTCTTATAATCCATGCCATCGCCGCTACGGGGATACTTTGTGTGTTCCTTCTCCTCCAACAATTGCTCGAATGCTGCGACCGTGAATTTATTTTCGTAGCGAAGTACGAAATTGGATAGGAACACCAGCAGTTCTTTTCGGACGAGTGGACTCCCGTCATTGACCACGTCAAGTAGTGTCCAAGCAATGGATTCCTCAATTCGAGCCACCTCGTCAGTTAGATCGGGTATACCCAAGAAAGTCGTCATCGCATGGACAACCGCCGCTCGGACTTCGGGAGTGGCGTCTTTGGTTAGAGTTGACAACTTCATCGGGGCATTCTCCCTGATACCTCTCCATTTTGCATCGGGGAGATCATGCCATAGCTGGCTAATACAGAGGCAGGCCCATTGTCGAAGCAATGAATTTTCGCCGTTGTTGAGATGCATTAAGCAGTAGGTCATGACGTCGGTTTGATTGCAAACGACTTGGCCAGGCTTGTACCCCTTGCAAAGCATTGCGAGTACAAATGCGCACATTGCCTTGTGCTCGTCGATGTTAGAGACTGGTAGGCCTTCAGACGGCTTGAGTATGGCCGCAAAGTAGTTATAACCGCTGTCCTTTATCAGGTCTGGTTGACAGGTGATGTCAACAGCGAGAACACGCGTCCAGATGAAGACCATAACTGGTTTCAGCTCCGACGCAGCTGACTGCAAGAGTTTAAGAACGTAAGGGAAGATACCGATGCTTAGAGCAAGCTGAACCGCCCAGGGGCCTAAATCCAAGAATCTACCTAGCAAAATGAGAGCGCGAACCCGATGTTGCTGGCTAAGCAATACCTGTAGAACGACAGGAAGTTGCTCCGGTGGCTTTTGCAACAAGGCGTCGCCTCGACCGAGGTAAACTTCGAATGCAGTGAGTTGCTCGGCGAAGAAATTCGAGCTCTGATATTCGTATTCAATACCTTCACTTTCCTTCTTTTCTAGCATCGGTAACTGAGCTAGGGCCAGATCAACAGCAAGGTCCCAGCTTTCCCAGAGAGGATGCTGATGGGTATCGGGCAGTTCTGGATACGATTTAGGATGGCATCCGTAGACCATCATAATTCTCTGGGCGAGAATAAAATTCCGAAAGAGAGCGGCAACCATCAGGTCTTGCCGAAAAAACTTGCGGAAAGTCTGGCGAGGTAGCGAGGTCCATGCGATAGTGTCGGTGATTGCAGTGAAAATCCAGTTGAGTTCTCCTAGAGGAGTCCGACGTTCTTGCAACCGGCCAGGGAGCTTTTTAGCTCGCTCTGGCGTTAGGTTTGTCTTTAGAGGATTCTGTAACACGAAGAACCACAAGGCCATCTCTATCGGCGTTGTGAGACAAGCTGTGAATAGGTCGGCGGGTAGCAGAGGGTTTGTTGGGAGGTTCTCCTTCACGTCACAGGCCGCCAGGTGAAGATACGAATCAAACTTCACCTTCTCGTAGTTCGGGTCCGCGTCTGCAGTGGCATCCTCTTCATCCTGGTGTTTCTCCACGAAGCGGTGATAGTTGTTAAGAATATTGCCGGCTTCTGAGCAATCCCAGACGAAGACAGTAGGAGATTGCAACCACAGCTGAAGGTCATATAAGGATATCGGAATATACTGAGTGTAATTTTTATTGAAAACCCATATCTCACCAGATGCCGTTGGCTTAGGCACACCATGGCCATTGTAATGTAGCAACACCCGTTCGTCCTTCGCGTTCCTCCGGAGGGACATGCAAAACTTCTTGGTCTCCTCAATGGAAGGATCGAGGTACTGCTTGTATCGTGTACGGACAGATATATTCTCGTACTGCGCCTGAAGAGACTTTCCTATGCTCTCTAGGGCTTTTGGAGCTGGTGGCACGAAGGGATCCTGCCAGGCTTCGAGTTTAGCACCTGGATTAGTTTTCAACTGATCAGGTGGTTCAACTCCGATGTTGAGACACACCGCGAGAGCAGCAGAGACGGTTTTTAAGCGATCCCTCATACGCCAGTCTTCGATCTCGTAATGCGGCGCCTTGGGCTGCCCGGTCGTCTCGTGGCGTTTGTCGGTGAAGTACATGTACCAATTCTAATTAAGTTAGCAGTGTTCTATATATGCCATCGACTAAGCGCAGCGGCTGGGCCGTCGAAGGACCTAGGTGCCTGTGAGACGCCGAAGACATAGCGCACCACCGGCAAGAAGAACTAGCGTCGAGGTCGGAGTAATCATGGACCACATCATGTCGAAAACGGCCAAGTACAGGCTCGTTACTCGGAGTCTCCGCGACAATGCCAATAATGAATATGGTGTCAGGGAATTAGGTTCACTCACGCTCGCTAATTGTGTTATGATGTCTTCGGACTGATAGTGATCTTCGAACCCATGCCGTGCGCCCCATTCATAGATCTCGTCCTCAACGGGTTCTGGTTCGTCACGCCTTACAACATAGTCGCTCTTGGATCGTAGCAGGGGTGGCTTCGGACGTTGAGAGCGGCCGTGTGCGCTATCATCATGGGAGGTTATGACGGAGAGCTTCTTCTGTCCAGGCGGCTGTTCGGTTGCCCTAGGATCGGAATCGCTGCTATCTGCGGCACTGTCCGGTCGACCATTTATCGGTTCAGTGCCCCGCTTCTTCAGTGGTTGGACGGCATGAGAGCCGTCAAAATCGGCGGCAGACATGCTGTTGGGGCGTAGGCGCGAAGGCATGGTAGCGCTGGGAGCGACTGTGTCTGGATTGTTGCGCGTTGGTCGCTGCGTGGGCTGATTCGGCGAATATGTCACTGCAGCGTGGGCGGGATTTTCGGTGTGGTAGGCGGACGACGAACCAGTTTGGGGCCCGGGCGACGGCGATGAAGCAGCTAATGCCTGCTGCTGCTGCTGCTGGTGGGGAGAATATGCGTTTTGATGATAGTGATGCGCCGTGACGGCGGTCATGGTGAAGGACTGTTGCGATCGCAAACACACGACACAACGGCTCGGGAGGTAGGAGATAGAGTTGGCTAGTTAGTAATGTAGAAGGGCAGCAAGCTACCCCTAGGCCAAGTCTAGACGCATGGGGCGACCACGAACGATGTCTGGGGAATGTGTAGGGAAAGTAGGGGAAGCAAAAGAAGGGCCAGGAGGTAGATGTCTGGTCAGGCTGAGTCGAGTCGGTCTGGAGGTCTGGATATCCGGGTAGGTCCCGTCGCCAACTCGCCCTACAGCAGTAGCAGTAGGGAGGACCTGGTATCTCTGAGCTGATCTGCTAGCTGCTACTGTATGTATGATATCTACTAGTACATAGTAGGTAAGTAGGTAGGTAGCCTTAGGCAAGGTTGAGAGTAGTGACAGTGTCAGGGTCTTAGAACAAACGTCAGTATGAGTTGCACTGCAGCAGCTTCCAATCCAAGAACCCAGAATTGCGGTGGGGCTCTCGACCCATCTGGCCAATAGGAGCCACGAGACGCCGGCTGAGCATGGTAGCTGTCGCACTGAACTCGGTGTAATCGGGCCATTGGCGATGAGCTAGGTACTGCTGTACAAGCGCTGTGCATACACCCAACATACGTATTGCTGGTACCAGATTATGAGGGGCGACAAGCCCATGCACATGTGTGTCTGACACTACCTACATAGTACCTGGTAAACACCTCACATTTGCTTTGCTTACGGAGATGATTGTAGAGCCACAAACCTTTGAACTTGAGCCTGACCCTCTTTATCATTAGATATTTAATATGTATTGATGTACTAATTCATGTAATTGAATATGCCGTATGGATTCCGGGGCGGGCGCACGTATATTTTGGTATATTTCTCAGCCATGGAAAATGTGTCCAATCTCATGCCCACGATGAACCACAACCTCCTCCTTTTATCCGAAGACAACTGACTTTATCCCACGTCACGTTTTACTGACATGATAAACTATTGAGACGAGGTAACCATCAAGTAGCTCATCGATGCGAATGTTCAACTAGTATAGGATGACATTGTGTGAGAAATTAGATAAGTACTTGTACAAATTAGGTTACGAGACCAATGGTTTAATAAAATCTCGAACAGCCAACATATCTATATGTAGCATGATTACGGTGCTGCTGACGAGAACATGTGATGCTGACTTGGGGGTTAGGTTGCTGTGAATATAGTCATTTTGTTGCCAACTAGATTTATCTATTAACATCACTACAACTACCTACTTGTACGAGCAGGGAAAGGCACCATGTGCGATGGTTTCCCTTAAATTAGACTTGCTATTTCAAGCAAAGTAAAATCGAGGCCATATCGGGGAGTCATAATCCTCTTTGGAGATGCATCATCGATTATGCTTGGTAACTTCAAAGCCATTTTAAGGTCGCTTGTGGGTGCTACCTCGTTACCTAGGTACCTACCTAGCTCTACACTACCTACCTACCTATATAAGCATGTTGGTTGTTGAATCGAGTAAGGAACTAGGTATGGTTAGGTACTTATATGTTGTGGGTTAGCCTTCTAAGTGAAAAACTACAATACCTAGTAAAAGGGCAAGACCAGGACACCCCAATCATGCAATGAGAGATACCGTACGCAAGAAGTTGATAGGCGGTACTAGTTACGTAAGTAAGATCAATGTCCGGTTTTTATGGCTTGAAGTTTTCGGGTCATACATAATGATAACCCTGTACGACAAGGAAGCGTGTCAAAGTGATAATGATGCAACGTCATGTTGGACCCTCGCGGGCACGGTCAATGGCACGCAGGACCCCGTGATATTTCGAAGTACTTACGTTCGATTCATGCGTACTACCTACTTAGTCAATCTCAACTATTGCAGTTCATGCAGGGAAACTGTAGAATTGCGTGTCGCAAAACGTCCGTTCCCTCCGATGAAACAGTTTATAGTCCTATTAGAGAGTTGTATTGAAGGGTTACATACCTACTTACTTAGGTACATACCTACCTAGGTAGGACATAGTAGACAAAGAAAGCCTCGGGCGAGGCGACGAAAACCTGTGGTAAACGCTACTGCGTACCATCACGTGAATTCACGTTCTCGCTACCTAGTGTGGTGATGGATGACCTATAACAGACGACTTGGTGGGCTGATAGACTTAGTATGAAGCTAGAGGCGATCAAGTCCTGTTCCTGCGTTAGATTCCACCTTTTGACATTACCTAAGTAGGTTCTTCTGTCTCCTGAGGCAAGCTGAGGAGTGAATTTCAACAAACTCACTTTATGATTGGCTTCGGGGATAGCTGCGTAGAACTGTATCGGTGGATGGTGGATGAAAAAAAGGGATGAAAAAAGGTATATGGCGTATGCAGTGTATTATGTATGTATTAAGTAGGTAGCTGATTGCTATATCCATTTCGACAACCTGAGACGTTCCCTTGTAATTTCTCGGGGGTTTAATTATTTTTTTCGCCCTTCGTTTTCCCTGCGGTTTGGGTCAGCCTTCCCCTGCCACCAACTTCATCAGATGGTGGATCTGCAGACCCTCCGAGATACTGCATAATACGCACCAAACTTGAACGCTAACCATTTTCGTAGCAACCTCGAAGGCCCTGGGCCAATCACAACTTTCTAGCTTTGGGCTACTATGTACAGTACTGCAAGGAGCACAACCGGCGCTCCGTATTTAGATGGGGTAGCCCCCCTGATTCCCGGCCCCCGAAAATGGGAATTCCACACTCAACCCAGCTAGGTAGGTGGAGGTACTAGATACTGTATGTTATTAGCCTACGGTATCGCTGTAGCGCATTCAAACCCTCTAGATGTGCGACGGTAGACCAGTGCACTTTATACCCATCCACTATTCGGCCACTGCTCTCTTCCAAAATGCCCCCCGATGCTCCCTAACCTTACCATGCTCGAGTCGCAACCCCCAACCAACTAACCAACCTCGCAGCCGACCTCCTAACTTTCCCAATCCTCCACGATCCTCCCATCCCACCTCTTAATTTCCATTCTGTTTTGCCGCGCAAGGTCGGGACCAGAGCGACTCTGCGGCCGCACACGACTTAGCATGACCAATTAATGAACAGATACCCTACTCTCCGTCGCTTTTGATCCGAAACAGCATCCAGTGCACTGCTCACAGCGTTCGAGAGTCGCCTACTTGTTTTCCCATTTGCGGCAAACGACCATTCCTACGCCTGCTCTGACCTGCTCGCATTGTCCTGTACTCGCATTGCTTGGTCTTGGAATTGCGACTATTCGAGCCTTGACACGGAGGCGTCCGACACTCGGTCTATACTAGAACCAATAATACAGAGCGTACAACTCGAACTCGTACTCGACTGTCAAAACTCGACCAAATACGCACCGTATCGGGCATTCGGCTCCCAGTTCGAAGTCCAACCTCGCAGTTGTCAAGCCCAGCCATCCGACTCTTTCGTTTTCCCTTCGTATTCCATCAATCAATCTCCTACCACGTATTCTGCTGCTTCCAGGTACTGGCTAGGTCTGACTTGATTGACGTTGTGCATTTTGCACCCTCGTTTTCACGAGATAGATAGTAGGCTTTGACTCGACAGATTGCTGAGGTCCCGCTTGGGGATCCGGCATTGGTTCCGACATGGCTTTTCTTTTCAAATCCAAGAAGAATCAAGATAGAAACATATCAAGTCGAGATGGGCCTCCGAGTGCGGTCCAGAGTCCGGCGGCGCGCGTAGCAAGAGACGAGAAACATTCACGAGCTACGCCCACGGGCAGCCTGCATTCCCTGGACGAGGCCGGAGGAAGTCCTGATGTCGAAAAATACGCCGCTCGACGGGCTGCTCAGCAGGAGCAGTCGCAACAGATGCAACCGCAGCAGACGAGTGATCTACCCGTATGTCGAATGTGTCTTAACCGGCTGGCTGTCACTTGTAGCTAACAGACATGTTTTCTCAGTTGCGTAATGCACCTCAACAGAACGTAAACGCGTCGTTATATCCATGGTCGCAACGTCGGTTGACCTTCACCTCGAACGTGCCCAGTCCCTTTCCACGATATGGCGCTGCTGTCAATTCCATCTCCTCGAAAGAGGGTGACATTTACATAATGGGCGGTTTAATAAATAGCTCGACCGTCAAGGGAGACCTATGGATCATCGAAGCTGGAGGCAACCTGGCATGCCATCCTGTTGCAACCACCGCCGAAGCTCCCGGCCCAAGAGTCGGCCATGCATCTTTGCTAGTAGGCAACGCATTCATTGTCTATGGTGGAGACACCAAGATTGACGAGACCGATATCTTGGATGAGACTTTGTATCTACTCAATACTTGTATGCGTCTATTCTCTATTCTGTTACTATACCGTCCTTTCCTCTTTCTCTCATCGCTATCCGCCGTTACTAGTAGCATAGACTAATTATTGTAGCCACGAGACAATGGTCTAGGGCATTACCGGCTGGGCCACGGCCATCGGGCCGGTACGGACACTCACTAAACATCGTAGGATCGAAAATCTACATTTTCGGTGGTCAGGTTGAGGGGTTCTTCATGAATGATCTTTCTGCATTCGACTTGAACCAATTGCAGATGCCGAATAATCGATGGGAAATTCTAATCGAAAGTTCGGAGATAGATGCGCCACCAACCGGAAACGTGCCTCCTCCGAGAACCAATCATTCTATCATCACCTATAACGATAAAATGTACCTGTAAGTGACCCAATATTGATCTTACCGAGTGTATATGCTGATCCCGATAGCTTTGGTGGGACAAACGGCCAGCTGTGGTTTAATGATGTTTGGTGCTACGATCCTCCCACGAACACATGGACCCAGTTGGACTGCATTGGCTATATACCATCACCACGGGAGGGTCACTCCGCTGCGCTTATAGACGACGTAATGTATATCTTCGGTGGTCGTGGTAAGATTGGGGATGATCTCGGAGATTTGGCCGCCTTTCGAATTTCTTCGCGTCGTTGGTATACCTTCCAGAACATGGGACCGACACCCTCCCCGCGGTCTGGTCATAGCATGACTGCTGTGGGAAAGTCGATTGTTGTCATTGGAGGAGAACCGAGCTCAGATACGAACCAAGTCAACGACCTTTCGCTAGTCTATGTTCTTGATACCACTAAAATCCGCTATCCTAACGATGCCCAAATACAGTCTAATACACAAAAATCGCAGCAGGCAAGGAGACCTAGCGGCGAGTCGGCCTCCGCTCGCGGAGCACCATCTCGGGAGGGCTCAAATGGGCCAGATCCCAGGAGACTTCCTGGTGGTCCGGCGAGCCCTACTAGCAGAGGGGCAAGCGGAGCGGACATGAGCGGGCCACCTCCTGTTAGCAACGGTATTTCAAAGCTTCCGCGGGCAGCAGGAACTTCAACGCCTTCCGGGCCACCGCCACAGGGACAACCCCCACGACCAACTGTTGACACTAGTAGCGCAAATCGACGGATACGAAACACCTCGATCGAGAGGATAGAAAGAGAAGCTGCTGGGCCTGGCTCAGCCTCTGCAGGTAGCCTCACACAGTCACCTGTCTCCCGAGAAGGCATCAAAGAAGAGAGTCCGACCACCAACGGCCGCAAGACACCAAATCAGCAACCTAGGAGCGCTTCGAGAACAGACAACATCATCGCCGAGACGTCTAAGCCCAAGGCAACTCGGCAAGCTCGCGGCCAAAGTTCAGTTGACAGCAGCACTGAACCAAACCTTAAGAGTGTCGCGAACAGGCCTTCTTCTCCTCCACCACCGACTCGTCAAACAAGTAATCCTTTATCACGAAGAGTGTCTAACAGAAACTCGCAGACCGTTGCGTTGCTAAAGGAACTAGATACCGTACGCAATCGAAACGCATGGTACGCCTCAGAGCTTGAGTTAGCACGTAAATCCGGGTACACGTCAAATACCACGCTTGGTCCCGCGCTTGAGGCACGAGCAGCTGAAACCTTTGATGACGAAGATAAGCCTCTGATCGAAGCTCTTCTCGCCATGAGACAAGAGCTGGCGAATGTTCAGAGTTCTGTAGACAAGCAAGCCATTCTAGCGGCAAAACAGATTGCCGAGGCTGAAAGACAGCGTGATGCTGCAATTCGAGAAGCTGTCTATGCTAAAGCGAAGATGGCTGCTCATACTGGGAGTACAGTAGGCGCATCGCAGACTGAGACAGAACGCGGTGTTGACACCAGCGAGCACGGCGCCGAAATGAGCAGGAAGCTTGCTGTAGCCTTAAATTTACAGAAGGAGTTCCAAAACAATCTGTCACGGGCCGGGTCAGATCTCGCGGCCGAGAAGCGTTCACGTCAGCTTGCAGATGAGACTTTGAGCGCAACACAAAAGCGGATGACAGAGTTGGAATCGTATAAACAAGAAACTTCTTTGGAGATTGAGAGACTCAGGGCTGAGTTGCATATGGCTCAACGCGAAGCTCGGGAGCAGTCCGTCATTGCGACTGAAGCAGCTGCTACTACCAAGCTCTTGCGCATTGAGAAGGATGAGTTCGAGGCCAAGTATAATGAGGCTGCCGGGAACAACAAAGAAAGCGACACGTTGGAGTCTTTGCGTAAAGCCGTAGCCATATCGACTGATATGAGGAACCATCTCGAGCGAAGATACGACGAAGAACGATCTCAACGCGAGGTCGCCGAGTCACAACTAAACCAGCTTAAGACTGAGCTCGAGGCACGTACGGCCGAATTAGTAGTGGTCACTCAGCGGTTACGGGATACCGAAGAGCTTGCCGAACGTAACGCGGCTGAGGCTGATGCTCATCGTCGTACCGTACTTCTCGGATTGGAGAAGCTTACGAGCGAGACTAGCAAGATTAGTGAAGCTGATGCAGAACGCATCGCTGTTCTCCAGGGCCAAGTCAGCGAGGCCAACAACCTCGTCAGGAAGTATCAGCAAGAGGCTGATGCGGCCGCTGACAAGCTTCGTAGTGCTGAGGAACGTATTGCCGGGCTTGAAGCGTACCAAGAGCAATCCAGTAGGGAGGGTGTCACTATTCGCAGGCAGTTGCAGTCCGCTCTTAAGGACACCCAGTCACTCCAAGCACTGAATTCGGACCTTAAGAACCAACTGGCGAACCAGCAGCTGGAAACCAACGCTATGACCGTGCAATACAACACACTCAAAAACATTCTAGAGGAGAGAGGCATCAGCCCCACGGGTCTTTCTCGTGTGCGAGGTATAGGATCCCGCACAGACTCCCCGGACGTAACCCGTGCTGTGGAACTTGAACGGCAACTAGCCGAAGCAGTTGCGGCACACGAGGAGACGAGACAGCGTTTCAAGGCTCAGGCAGAAGAAACTGAGGCAGCTTATCGTGATCGCATAGTGCAACTTGAAGACGACTATCAATCCGCTGTTCATTATGTGAAAGGCACCGAGAAGATGCTCAAGCGGATGAAGGATGAGTTATCCAAGTCCATGGCCGAAAACACTCGTTTGCAGAATGAGAATTTTGACCTCGAAGCGCGAGTCAGTGCTTCTGACAACTCAGCTGCAGCTGATTGGCAAGCGGAACGCTCGACACTAGAAAAGAAGATCGAGGCACTAGAAGAAGAGACGAAAGCGTCTTCACTACAATTAGAGCAGCAACTTGCTAAAGTGCAGAAAGAGCTCGAGGTTATGAAAGGTGAACACGACACCGCCACAAAATCCAGAGAAGACTTATTGCAGCAATTGGCAGCTCGGGAGAAAGATCTTGGCCAGCTACAGCAAGACAACGCTTTGGTCGAAAAACGGGCCCAAGAAGCCGAAGAAAAAGTGAGTCTTCTTCTCGACCAAGTTGGGACTTCGGTGGGCAATTACCGAAGGCGGAGTCGGATGAATTCTGATCCAAATACCGACATTCCAACCATGAATGGCAAGGGACACGTCCGGCAGGAAAGCTCGGAAGCTGAAAGCCTTTATGGGGAGGAGCTTGGCAATGCTAGAAACAGTGCAGCCCTAGAAAACTTGGCTAGTGAGCTTGACTTGCTTCGATCTCATTGGGAGACCAGGAACAAGAGCTACCGTCTTTCAAATGCATTTGATTTTGAGACACCCAAAAGAGACGACGAGGGCCATGGTCTAGGGCTCAGTGAAAGCTTGGCTGACTGGAGGAAGCGACTTGACACGGAAGAGCGCGAGAACGACGATCGAGCCGTAAAAGGCAGCAGCGTTCAATAAAGTTGTAACATCACCCTCGTCATTGTTGGATCCGATTGGTCCCGGGGAGTGGCATGGCAATCAGATTCATGGTATTTGACGAATTGAAGGAGACGATACCCTGTATATTCCTTTACGGCACTTTGCGTCGCGTAATGTGTAACACGACATTTTATGGCATTTATCATTCTGTCCTGTTGTTTCTTCATGTGGCGAACTACCCATCCGTCGCAACATTCCGTTCTATTGGTCCTTGATTTGGAATCTTCAGCACGCAGTTCTTCGCATTACTGATTAATGCAACTTCTATTTCCGCTTTCTCCAGTTTATCCCTCTTCCTTCATCATCCTTTCCGACCACACGGACGACACCCTTGATTGACTACAGCGATTCTATAAGCCACCTATGGCCTTGCTGGACGAGCACAGACACGCTGACGAATTGACGCTTCGGGACCCTTACGCATCTGAGAGTCAAGCGCTTGATGGAGATGTTGGGTGGTTATTTCGACCTCAGGGTCTTCATATCCAAGGCCTAGTGTACAATTCTGGCACACCTTAGTTATCACGACGAGATGATGATATGGTTGTCGGATGGGGTGACTGGCTATAGCGTCATGATGGAATGTCTAGTCTAAATGTGCAATAATTGTACTTAGCAACTAAACGAGGAATGAAGTTCTTTACTCGTTGATTTGAACAGCGTATTATTAATGTTGGCTTCTTGCCTACTTCTACCTAGGTTTCTAGCATAATACCACTTCTGAGTATATGTTTTTCACCTTTTGTCAACCTTCTAAGAATCTTGCCTCACTCGCAGCTCTAGCAATTGATTAAGACCGAAGGTTCAAGACCGGTATCCAGCGCGAATACATTCAGGATACAGTAATTATATTAGAGCCTATAGCTTTCTTTAGCTAACGAAGTAGGCGGACTCGTGTTGCCATCGGCATAGGTACTAACCTCCCTTCGCTTCTATTTAACTCTATAGTCCCCTAAGGCGCTAGAGAAGCAGTTATGTATCCAAACATCCTCGAATTGGGAGGTCTGCCTAAGGTGCACTCATTTCTTTCTCCCTGTGCTCTATTTAGATTCTCTATTCTCTCGCTCACTACGAATCTACGGTCTCTCGGAATTCATAACCGACATAAACAGCTCTAGCTTTCCCCTCTGGTGCTCTTCGCTGCTTTATCGGTCTTTTGAGCTTCGCCCCTCTTCGACCATCAAAGAGCCAAAGCCGTCCTCATGACTCTTTAGGACCCCCTTAGAGAAAATAAGTAGTAATGTGGAGGCAGGTTGCCCTCGGGCCCCATGGCGCAAGAACACGTGTTTAGAAGATATCCCATAAAGCAGGCTCGACACCATACTATATTTCATACAGAAAGCAATGTACAGTGTCATGACACAACTTCTAGAGCGTCGTCCTAATCAGCGACGAGCACTAGATCAATCGCTCTCTCGACTAGACTGGGTAGTCTCGGGAACGGATGCTACGGCATGGAAAACACAACAGGTAGAACTAGCACATACATGCACTCACGCCGTAGATGAGTTTGTAGTAGGGCTCTACATACTTTGGGGTTAGAAGCGAGAAAGCGACGCTGACATTACAGTGTATAGAGTGACTACCAGCAAGTTTGTAGTTTTGGACACTGTTCTAATTAGCGCAATGTGCATCTTCCTCTCCTCTTCTCATCCATTCGTTGAAGTAGGTGTCTGACGATGCATGCTTGCTAACAGCATTCATTCACCCACCCACCCACCTAACAGATGGCCGTCTCCCAGCACGATAGCGCAGGCGTCATGCGTAGCTCCTCATCGGTCCGCAAGTCGTTAGACGCATGTATAGACTAGGTAACTATCAGATCATTCATTTGCTTTCGTTTTCGTTCCCTGAAATCCCACTCTAAAACCCAATCATAATCCGCATTCGGAGTTCAAGTCGCAAAGCCGACTAATCCCCAACTGGTGGACCTAGGAAAAGAAGGCAATCAATACCTACCTATACATTCAACCGTCCCCAAACCAGCGAATACACTGTAAGCTAGATACAAAAACCCTCATCCCTACTCCTAGGTTGACCTATATATAACCTCCCACAACAAACCCTCCCAACGAAGATTCCAAGCAAGCACGTGCTAGTTGCCCAATAATAGGCACCCACACCACCAACCGCTCACCCACAGTTTCTAAAACAGGCCGCCACTTCGGCAGATAATGCAGCCCAAAGCCGGTCATGTCAGCAAGCCACAGCGCGGGAGAGGACCGGGGGCGGATTGGATAGGTACATAGGTAGATAGATATGCGGGGGCAAGGGGTTGGTTGCTTTGTCCCAGACGCGGACCTGAGACGCGCGATGCGCCTTATCCGTGTCCCGAACCAGCGCCACTACTAAGGTAGAAACTACCTATACTTGCTCCTGAAATCCGAGCGAGGACTAAGAAAGAACGGGATGGGAGTAAGAAGGGGTTTTGAGACCGCTTCCTACTTGCTCTATCTCAATTATGTCAGACACGTTCACTCTTTAGCTGCAAAGTTTGCCGGATATGTGCTTGTTCGAATTTCGTAGCCAAACTACCTGCTATGTGACAAACCCACTCCGAAAGAATTTTAACGAAGATAGAAACAATAAAAAGTCGGAAAGAATACATAGTAGCCTCTAAAAAAAAACCAAAAGAGTATATGGTATGCAGAACAGCGGAGGCAGATCCAGTGCCAAAGCCCCCCGCGATTAGGAATATAGTCGTTTTCACCCTCCCCTCATTCTAACTCCCTCACATGAATACCCCCCAAGAAACAAGTGTCGTAGTAAACGTTTCTCGATAGGCATACCATAGATACATACAAACAGCGCCCCCGAAAGCTCATCACCAGTCTAGGGTATGACGTTCAGAGACACATCTCGAGTGAAAACCCCTCCTCACAGCGAATCTATTTATTGTCCAGCAGACGCAAGACACTGCTGCTGTTGCTGCTGGCAATCGCTTAATGTGAATCCAGCTCCAGCATTGGCGGCGTCGGAGCAGGCATTATTCTGTATGTCGCAGCTGCGTTGGATCGCGGCTCCTTGATTGACAAATGTGTTCCCGTTGACCGAGAAGGGTCTCGAAGAGTCACCCGAGTTGGTGACTGCAGGGGCAGTTATGCCGCCTACAGCGCCGCTATTCTGTGAGTTGTTAGCTTGATTATTGCCGGTTTGTGACCCTGTTGAGTTATTACTGTTCTGTCCCTGATTGCCCTGGTTCTGACCATTCTGACCGCCGAAGCCGCCGTTTTGACCATTCTGACCGTTGTTGGCATTTTGACCATTGTTGGCATTCTGACCGTTCTGGCCATTGTTGCCATTGTTATTGCCGGTACCGCCGCCAACTACACCTATTAGTTAGTAATCCGCCCCATATACCGCAGAGAAAATAAACATGTGGAGATAAGTGAAGTGCCAACAAAACAAGTATTGAGCACATACCTGTAAAGCGGACGCAGTCATCCTGGGCACCACGCTGGGCAACAGGCATAAGCACGGGTTGATGGTTGGCAGCAGAGGACATGCTGCAAAGACGATAGTTGCCGGCAGGAAGGCCACCGGCGACGTCTGCTGAGAGAAGGCCCTGTCCATTTCCGGCATCGTTGATACCCTTGAAGAAGGCGAATTGGGTCGCATCCAGAGGCGTGGTAGGGTTCAGCGAGTTACCCAGGTCCTGAATAGTTACGTGGGTGTGGCCAATGATGTTACCGGAGCCATCCAAGTCCTGGGGGGCTGTGTAGTACGTGGTATCGGCATTGGTAAACGTGCCGGGGGCGAAGTTAGCGACTTGAATCTGGACCTGGAAGTCCTGGTTGGCTTGAATGTCGTCGTTGTTCTGCGGGTTGACAAAAACGCTGGAAACCATGTTGGTTTTCGCAGGAATTCTACCCATCACTATAAAGTGTTAATATTAAGGCTATCTGGCTGGCAGAGGACGGCTTCTACTCACCAACACCATTACAGGAGCCACCCGTCTTTTGGAGGCCGTTGGTTAGGTCTTTGCCTGAGCAGAAGTTGATGAAGTTGGCGGGATCGCTAAATCCTATTAGATCATGTTCGTAATTTGCCAATTTTCATTGCTCACGTTGCGGAAGCTGCCTCGCCACTCGCCGTGTCCGGGTCGCCGTCAGAAGCTGATCCCGTCTGAACAGCGTTGGCTTTCAGCGTGAGAGCAGCCTGGTCTATAACTCAGCGTTAGCGAATCTCTTACCCACTGACTAGAATAAAGCCTCTAGGGACTCTTCCCACTTACTATTGCCGTTGTTTCCATTGTTTCCGTTGTTGGCCTGATTATTACCCTGGTTGTTGCCCTGGGCGTTACCTTGGTTGTTGCCCTGGTCTGATGGCGCTATTAGCATATTGACGGAGAGCCTGTAGAGAAAGGGAACGTGCTGTTTTGACCGCCGTTGAAGTTACCACCACCGTTGAAACCACCTTGCCTACGGCCGTCTGTAGCATATGGTCAGCTTCCCGCTTGCTATGCTCCTACAAATTAATGAGTACTAACTGCCAAATTTACTGGCTTGAACATCTTGCCGATTTTGGAGAGATCGGCGATTCAGGATATTGTCAAAGGGACGGTGGATAGCAGAAGCTTCGGCGATAGCAGTGAGGCTTAGAAGCCCGACGAGGATGTTCTTGGTCTGCATGGTTGCGAGATGGGCGTGGCGACGACAAGTCCTTCTACTACTCTGGTTTGGAGGCGAGAATTGAAGTGTTGTAGAAATGGTTCCAGACCGTTTTCGAATGTTTGTAAAAGAATGTGTCACAGACAGTGAATCGAAGTAGGCTAATCACAATAGCTGTAGAAAGGAACGAATGAACAAGACACACTACCAGCGCATTCTTCAGGAGAAAAGGGAAGGATAGGAATCCGAAGTAAAGAAACAACTTGGAGAAGAGAACTGGTTTGGATTAAAACGATTTCGAGATGGACGGCCAAGACTTTTCTCTTATATGCTCCGTCGAGGCATGGCCACCAGGCCTCTCTCGGACGGCTAATGCTCGAGACTAGGGACGAGCGCAGCAGGACGCAGGTTAGGGACTCGAAAGGAGCCGTATCCACACATCCAAAACAAAATGACAGACAGTACCACAGCGGTTGAAGCGAGCAAATGACAGGGTCTGCCAAGGAGTCTTCATCCTGGTGAGTATAGGAGCATTATAGGAGCAGGGGGATGGGCGGGAGGGTGTTCTTTCGAAGCCCAAGCTGCATCAGACTGAACAGGGTTGCGAGAGCTTAATTGAATCTCGTCTAGCGAATTTTCCAGTGCGATCCCTTAGGCCAACCGATGCATTGGCGAGCCTGGGCGGCTGGATTGGTATACTACACTACGCGATGGAGCGGGGGACTGCTTGGATGGTTTATGAAGCTAAAATAAAGATATCAGACGGCATGTCTCGTGGCGATCGAGAACTGAATACTATAGTATCCGACGATCAGTTACAGGACTTCTAATTCAGACAATCCGATTCCACTATTCAATACTACCTGGCCACTTGGCAAAGTTGGCTGCTACAGGACCAGTAACAGCTAGGTACACTATAGTGTACGTGGCGTTGCTTGCTTTAGAATAGGAAGCTCCAGATTGGACCGGAGTCGATCCTACTAGAGGGTAGCATCATGATTTGAATATAATGACACTGACGATCTCAAGGAGCAATGTATGTAAGCAGTGCACTTGGTGCCTGGCGTATCGAGCTGCCAACTTCGTATTGATATTGGAACAATTGCGGATGCAGGGTTAACGAAGCATCCTAGTCCAGCGACTACTTAGAATAAAGGAGGCTTTGGGGGGAGTGACGGGGACTAGCTTATCGATTGCCGAGATCCGGCGTCCGCTCAGTACCTACAATAAGCACTTTTGGGGTTCTTTCGGGTACCTACCTAGGTATCTAATCTGGGGTTGGAGAACATAGGAGCTGGCAGAGTCCCCGTCCGTGTCTTGAGGCTCTGGACGTCGCAGATCGGCCTGGGCGGGCTCCACTATTCGTCTGATGAGCCAACCAGAAGACGAAGGCCCCCGGTCGGCAAGCTGCTATCGCGTCTCATACAGGGGGCTCTGACGCAAAACGTCCTGAAGAAGCTCCCCAACTTCTGCAGGTACGGCGCGTAGAGACATGACCTCATCATAGCTTCACAATCAGAATTGCTCACTTTTTTCTGCCTGGCTTCATAGTAGGTAGCAGACACATCTTTGTTTCTACTACAACACTCGCTAAGTGATCGGGCCCTTGGCGTTCTGTCGATGATCGCTGCTGTCGATCGCTGGCTCGCTCAAAAGCCGGTCGGAAACTTGTTTGTTCCCCCTTGTCCACAGAATGCCATCCTGAATTGCGAAACTGGCGCCTGCTCTCACCCTCATTGATTCTGGCGGCCACGCGCCAATTAGGCTTCCTGTGCACTGTTCCAAAATATGGCTCAATGATTTACTGCCCAGACATGGGATCGACGTTCCCTCGACCTCCCGGCCGCACCCTATGTCTGTCTATTGAGGCCAAAACATGTTCAAGCTGCGGACACCCTCCGCTCATAGATACGACTGTCAAACCGGATGCTCTAACCCGATCACATTCCGCAAAGTGTTCTGGAATGATGATGTGATAAGAGATAGCATTTCCTGTTTCTTTTCGTTGGGACCTGCGCCTAACGTGCTGGATTATGACTTTTCACCCTTTCTCACAGCTGTTGCGCAGTGCACCTAGTCGTGGACTAGGTTGATATCATACCACGAGACACAACATAAAGTAGGTGCAGATGCCTACAATGTGTGTTGTTCTACAGCCCCGCCTCTAACTAGGCGGTTTGGCTGCGCCGTCTTGTCCTGTGAGACATCACCACTCAACGTCTATTAGCTTGGGCTGCCGCATTTGGGCATCGTGATGTAGCGCCAGGGCGATGAAACCCTCATGGTTGTGTAGCCCGCGTTATCTCCGGCCAAGCTCCTCGCGCCTCTACACCTCCTTGGTTCCTTCATCTCGCAGCTCGCTAGGTACCCTTGTTACTCGGCTAGCCTATCCGAACTAGCAAACACCCTAGCTCTCTTGTACCTACGAAGTACTTGTTCACCAATAACACTTCACCCAAATAAGTCGCTTGCAACCAGGCTAGTGCCCCTATTCCAACTCAAATTATTTGGGAACGATGCTGGTAAGGTAAAGGCAATACGAAGTCCCCAGGACGGATTATTAACCCATGTCTAATGTAAGTAAGCTTGTGAGCTAGGTATAGGCCGCGCTGTTATTCTGAATAACCACAATCGCTTCGATATCGCAAATTACATATTAGGGTACCCCAAACATAGGGTGAAACTTCAACCAACCCCTACCCGTGAACCTGCTCAAACTAATTGCGGGATACTACGGTCTCAACAATTTCGGCGACCGTAGCATTACTCCCTAATCGTTCAGGGTTACCATTTTCATCAGATTCGCAAGCGAAGCTGTTCGTTCACCTTTCTTTGGTGCCAGACCCCTGCGTGGATCTGATCAAATATTCAGATGACAAGACAAGATCGGTAGCCGGCAACACGAGGTTAAGCTGTTGTTTCGGTATCAGGCGTCTTTCTGGGTGTTTGGCTGTCTCGTATACCTTGCCTATATCTATCTACCTGCCTCTTTCTACCCAGAAACGCCTTCTGCATTAGACGGATGATTCAAGCTACATCTAGCCTCTAACTCTGCCAGTCAATTTCAGGCGAATGCGAGGCATCGCAAGAAATACCTACCCTACACGGTGGTGTTCATGGTAGTTCTAACGTGCCATTGGGGTGGGAGGATCCTGTAACCTGGCTTCGGCTTCTATTCCCTTTACAAATTACTGCGTTCCTGATTCGTCAAGGTAATGCTTGTGAAATCTCCGAGATCCCTCTTTGATGAGCTAGGATGTGAGCATCTCTCTTAAGCTCAACTCGGCACAGCCGATCTCTCCTGTTACGAATATCTTCGAGTAGTGCGGCGTGGTTTGTCTACAAGGAGTATCTCTGGCAACCTCTCCAGACTGATATACCATGGAAGCTTCTGTTACAACTCGCCTAGATCCTCCTGAGCCCCCGACATCCTCTCAGCAACAAGGTCCAACCACGCTGCGAGACGGTAGCCTGCTTTCGCGACTTGCAGCTCGATGATAGGCGCCGCTTTCTCGAAATAATCGCCCGCAAGCTCCTGCCCTACGATGGCCGCGGGGCCATCTGGGAAAACTGATGGAGTGGAATTAGTTGCTGAACCATCGCACAGAAACGTTTTAGAAAAGACTTAGCCACTTACCGTGGGAACAGACGTAGGTGTTGGATTCGTTTGCCCAAACCATGGATGTCGCGATAGGATCATCGAGGAGCAATCCGTCGATCCACGATGCCCTCGCTGTTAGATATTTCCCAGACTTGATCTCGTCTGTGAGGTCTGTGGCCCATCGGAAAGCGTTGTCATACGGCTTCCTTCGGTTACCCCCGAGCATCTTTTCCGCGATGCTCGAGTCCCATACATGATGCACTATACGGCGTGGTTAGATATTGCGTTCCTCATCCCTACGCACAATGTAATAGAACTGCTTCAGTCGGAATTGGAGTAGGTATGCAAACAAATCAGGAGGATCTTACGATTGAACTCATGCCCTTCCCAATTCACATGAATGCCGTTTCCGCCTTGGGCGACATTCTCGACATGCAACGGTTGGTGAATATCACCGACGAAATGAATGACAAACTTAGCGGCCTGACCCCGCCGCCAAGGCCACAGTTTCGAATCCAGCAGCTGCGACGTGTAATTCTGAAGAGAGCTGACGACGCAGCCATCGGCCTTGCAATCCCGCTTGAAGTCGACGCCACAATACGCGGGCGGGTCGTCTTTGGCGTCGATAAAGTGGAAGTTCTTGGTAAAGCGGCCCCATTTCGTGTACCGAATGCTGTCGGCCCACGTCGCCACGCCGGCTAAGTAGTGCTCTGTGTCGTTGCGCAACAATTCCTGAAAATATGTCGTCGTGTCCTCCTTAACGAAGTTGCTGGCGATGTAGGCGATGGTGATATGACCCAGACCTACCCCGTGCCATCGCCGCAATTAGCAAACTTCGACTTGCGCGATCATCTGAGATCTTGGTGGGTGGCTTGGCTGCTGCACTTACTGCCCCAGGCGATAGCTCCAGGTAAGACTGAAGCGCCCAAAAAGAGGGCTCTAGGATCAAGGCGCATGGCTGGTTTGTCTCACTATATCAATTTCCAAAAAGAAAAAGAAAATTGATTTTCGAGATCACAAGCGCTAATTTGATCAGGCACACTTTACTCCTAAATTTTTAAAACTTTACAAACTTGGGGATTGTGTTAAGTATGTATTGTTGTAGAATGTAGCAGCCGCGCGGCCACATTTATGAAGCCATGTGCGCGCTTGGGAGTGCACTCATGGCGCCGCTTTATTGGTAGAAGTTGAGGTGTGGTGGTTGGCAAGGGAACGTGCGTGACTCAGGCGCGTGTCCCTACTTGTAATTCGCCCCAGCTCAGCTGACACAGCTGATCTGCTGCGGTTGTACCGACTGCTTGACTCATTCCCTATTGCAGTTAAGTACGCTGTATTCTTGTTGGTATTGATTTAAGGTTTGAGAGGCAGCGTTTGATTTGATGGTTAAGTCTTGCGTTCCAAAGCGCCCCAACCATAAAAGACTTGTATAACTGCGATATCGCAACCAAACTCAAGCTCAAGGTACACTTGCTTGTACAGTCACGCATATATCTGCCGAAATATTCCAGCCATCAACGCCTAGAGCTCTGGCGCATGAAGGAACACAAAGAGAGCTTGTGTTTACGAAGCGGGATGAAGATAGTCGGTGATTATCTTAGAGCATTTTTACCTTGTGGCTTCCAATACATGCTGCACCGTAGCGGAGGTTGTGTAATTGACGCCCCATAGTATACTGCCCAGAGCGGGCATGGCGGGGAAGCCGAGGTGGGTAAGCCGGGAACGGGCATGGTTTTCATAAGTGTGTGTACGAAGTACCTACCTACTGCAGAGGCATTACCAGCGTCCGGTAATGGCTGCTGCAACCTGCAAGCCAACAGGGACCCCTTGTGTTGCGTGCCATGCAAACGACGTCACGGCAAGGCTTCTCAGCTGGCTTGAGGCATGCGCCCTAACGTTATCCGTGGCGCATGCAACGATATGCCGGTGCCCTTTTGAACAAGCGTGGCTGCGACTAGCCAGACTAACAGCAAATCGCGATCAACAGAAAAAGGAGAAGGAGGCAAATTCAATTCAATTCAATTCAATTCAATACAGTATCTAAAGATGACTCCCTGCCTACAGTACAAGTACCGTACAGGTTACCTCAGAGCGCCGAAAACTGCAGTGAGTGCCTGCCCATTGGATCAGCGCTAGGCTGGTTTCGGTACGGCATGCGCGCAGCTGCACCACCACGTCTTCTTATCTCTGGGCTGGAGTGGGAGTTGGAAGATTAGGTAGGGAACGTCGAAAGATAAGAAAACACTTAAGCCACCCCAAGCAAGGCCAGGAGCAGAGACATCGACACCCACTTTGCTGTGTTACTGTACTAGGTAGTTAGTAGTTAACTCTAGCACAGCTCCCCCCTTCAGGTGACCCTCGTCCATTCTTTCTCCCATCGTAGCCTGCCTACTTAGTAGGTACTTATCTAAGCTAGCCACATGATTGTGTCCTCCTTATCCTCCTCATATACAGCTTGCCCCCCGCTGCCATAACGGCTTCTCCAAGATGAAAATACTCCCGCTCTCTGCCTTTCCGCCCATATCCAACTCGGAGATCCAGGCCTCCGACATCATGTTGCAGGGCGTCTCAGTCAACGAGGCCCTCTCGGGCATCTTTGGCAGCGTGAGCTTGACAGCATGGATCTGCTTGCTGGTATGATCGATCACACGAGCAAGGCTCGAATCCCGCCTCTCCCCGGCTAACGCTCCTATAGATCCCCCAGCTCATCACAAACTTCAAAGCTAAGAGCGCAGAAGGACTGTCTATGGGATTCCTGGCAATCTGGTTATTCGGTGATGTGACTAATCTGAGTGGTACGTTTCACTGACTCTTTGTCTTCACAACACCGAGCCTCTCGAGCCTGTCTCCGATGCCGGCTTGTCGCAAATACCATCCTCGGTCATCTCATCGTTTTGTCTTTGCGCCGCCAGTGCTTCGGTCAGTCCAACATCTCAAGCTGACACCGGATTCTCTGTCTAGGCGCCCTTGTGACTGGCCTCGCTCCCACGGCCACAGCATTGGCAGGCTACTTCTGCCTCTCCGACCTTATTCTCATCACCCAATGCATTTACTATAACGTGCGCAATGCTCGCAGCGCTCGACGAAGACGTTCTTCTGCCAACACCGAGGCGTCGGAAGACCAGCCCTTGCTACGACGACACTCCACAAGCTCACCAAGCTCACATATCCAATACTCCGCCCACCAGGAGCAGTCGAACCCCGATGCCATCAAGCGCGCTGTGACGAACGAGGACAAAGCCACGAACAGCAGCTCTTCGCTAAACAATACTTTCGCCATATTGGTCATCTATCTTGTTGGCGTTGCGGGCTGGTTCATCTCGTATCGCGTGGGAGCATGGGATAACTCTGATGGCGCCGACATTCCGGATTCCAATTCACCAGCGGCCGTTAGTGGCATGGTTCTGGGTTATGCCAGCGCGCTCTGCTACCTGTGGTATGTCAATGCTGACATTAACTTGCGGAAGCGTCAGCTAACAGAAGCGAAGCGCTCGGATTCCACAGATTGTTAAGAACTACCGAGAGAAATCTTGCGAAGGTAAGGTCCTGTGCACTTATGGTAGATTTCGGAGGAGCTGACGTTGACTAGGTCTTGCGCTGCTATTTTTCTTGTTCTCTCTTACCGGCAATCTGACGTATGGCTTGAGCGTCTTCTCTTACTCTCAGGACGCCGAGTACTTGATCAAGGCCACGCCGTGGTTGATTGGGTCACTGGGTACAATCGTCGAAGACTGCATCATCTTCTACCAATTCCGCATTTATTCCGGGGAACAGAACACCGAAAACGGGCCCGGTGGCGTTAACGGTGCTCGCGATTCCGTGTGAAAGAAAAATTCGCAAAGACAGGGTTGAAGGAAGGATTACTAGAATGTTAGGCTTCGAAGCGTCGGCATTGGAATCATGGCTTTGCTATTTTTGTTCAGCATAATTGGGGCGTTCGGTCTTGAGCATCGTTTATCATGCCTTCTCGTTGCGTTATTGCATGCGCTATGGGGCTTTATGGGATCGGATACAGGGGTAACTGGATTATCAAGACAGCGGATAGACGAGCATTGAAGACCATGATGAATACTATGATATTATCAGCGTTCTGTGGCGCGTCTCTTGGTTGAATTGTGTGCAGAAAAGTGATGAATTGTTTACATTTCTCGATTCTCATCCTGTGTTGTTTTTTCGTCCTCCGTGATAGGTCCCCTCACTTATCAAAGTGGCATCATACATATACTTGGCATTAGGTGACCCGGCCCAGGTGGTTCAGAGCATTAAAAGGACCGAGGCCGGCGAAACCTAAAATCGGCTCTCCGTGTACTTGAATTAACCTTTAACTCTGTTAGGTATTGCCGGACTTAGTTTTGCCTAGCTGCACTTTCAAGAGTAAATTGATCGATCCTTGCAATGCGCAGCTAAAACATCAAAGTGCCTACACATGGCCGCACCCGGCGGCCGGATAATGGTGTTGAACCGACGCAGAAGCTTGGTTTAACTATAAATCTACCTACTACCTAGTATGTAAGTACTCGATTTTACGGATATGAGAATTTAAAAAGGCACGGAGCCGGAGTTATAGTTGCTTGATGATCACATTAACTTAAGCCCATATCAATATCTTCTTGTGAATACAAGTGTGAATGAATACGTATTGACTTAAAGTCCAAAAGTAAGCTCAACATCCTAGAACATGCCAGCTATACAGTTCTCTATTGCGCGCACTGCTTTTTCTTCAGGATATGCCGTTCCATCTTTGTAGAATTAATATAAACATGAATGTGCCCCACACCTTGAGACAAGCGCTGAGCCCGATGGGCTTAGGGGAAGAGGTTTGTCAAATAGCTTGGTCTAATGGCTTGTGTTGAACATCGTGGCGAGATGTCCCTGTGTCGACCTGGTCCCAGCATCTTGTTCTGTTGGTTCATAGACATGGTTGGGACAATGGCTTAGCGCTACCACCGATGGTGAATTAATTAATTGAATGGTGAAGCGCAATCGGATGTGACCAGGTAGAAGAGGATTGAAGGGCGATGAATCATCTCGGCTGCCGCGTGTATTACACCAGCTCGCACGACGAAGTCTTTGATAGCAGTTATCCCCGCAAAGGCCTGATACATTCGTTAGTCGATTCAAGTTATAGTTCACGCGATGGTGAGGTGATGGACGGAATGGACAACAACGTATAAGAGACGCGTGGGGAATCAACATGGCAAGACTCACCCGCATCCCTGAGGCGTCGCCACGCCGAAGAAGCAATCGCCTGAAACCCTATCCACGACCTGATCCTTGGTGATGGGCGTGATGACGACGCCGGCGCTGGCGAGAGAGGCGCACACGGCGACGAGGAACGTCGTGAACTGCATTTTTCTTTCGGGGGGTTCTTGATTAGATGTTGAGGTAGTAAGCGGTGGATAGATGTCGTATTTTATTTTCACGGCCGTGAGCGTTGTAGCGAATGAGGAGCACAAATAGGCAGACCAGCTGTAAGTAAGCTGTGGTAGCGGGCTGAGCTATAATGCAAGAAGCGAATACACACACAACACACACGCACAGCGTAGATCACACCTGGCAATTAGGCATATAGAAGGGGAATAAGTAGAGGAACAGGAAGAGAATGCATCGCGCGTTCACTGGTTTGGAGATATTCGACCCGACCCAGAATGGGGTTGGTCACTAGGTACAGTACGCCATGCCCATGCACGTCACGAGTTG
Organism: Xylaria longipes; assembly: GCA_025201785.1. Lineage (NCBI taxonomy): Eukaryota > Fungi > Ascomycota > Sordariomycetes > Xylariales > Xylariaceae > Xylaria > Xylaria longipes. Next base: position 266,236 of record MU619729.1, read on the forward strand.
CATCTTGGTTAGGCCGACCAGGAAGCGAGGACTATAATGGAATGGTGCGATGCCAAACGCAGATGTCCGTTCGAGGCGAGATCAGATCAGGGGCCGCTGCGACGTCTGGTGAACGGTCGCAGGGGAGTGAAATGAGATCAAGGGTTTCAGGGTCGAAACTGCGGTCAGCGAAGCGAACCCCCTCACTCGAATATGAGGTAGAGATATAGATAAGTACTTGGGTATACTAATGCGAACCCTGTTTCTTGGGCTTCGTTTTCATTGTAAGAATAATACTGTAATTGACATTGCACTGATGACGCTGTAGCTCGTAAATAAAAAGAAATCAAACAGACCCCAACATATGAATTCTGAGGGGTTGACTGGTGATGCGCTTTGAGCTGAGACCTGATGCTCTCAAGCAGACCCTGATTGTTTGAGAGGTGTTTTAACCCAAGCAAGATCACGGATGCGGTAAGCGCTGAGCTCCAAAAGTGCCTCCCATGTCCAGCTACCTACTTACCTACCTAGATATGGTTAGAACCTTGGCAGTAGCCTGAGATGTTGCGCCCCACTAGATAGAGTCGACGATTAGACCGCTCCTCGTAGGCATATCACGACAAGACATGTAATTATAGATAGGCTTTCAAAGATAGATGAATGGTGCCTGAGTTACCTATGCCATGGATATCTAGACGAGTAAACAACCGAATTAAAGTCACATCATGATCCGTCTATTGAAGGTGGAATCTCCTCGTCACATTGCCTAGCCTACCGCCATCAATCTACCAATCAGTTGACCAGCTTGCGAAAGGGGCAAAAGGGTTAATGCATCCAGGTCGCAGTTTCCAACGCCGAGGAAAGACATATCGTCTCAGGCCTCCCGATGGTTGATGCGACGTGCGCGGCTATCTTTTCTACTGCTATCTATCCAAAGTCCAAGCTTGCGGGAGGTTAATGAAGCCTTAAGCGCCATAAGGCTAAGATACGCATCCCTCAGAAGATCGCTTACGTTAAGCAGAGGCGAGACGAAGACGACCAAATATTATAGTCATTAGACGGGGTTTAAAAGTCACAGCGCGTCTTCGGCCATTCACTGTGTCACGGTGAGCACTGAAAGACCAGTGTAAGGCCGGCAGACAGCAGCTATTACTCTGTTGACGGATAATATCTAGGTTAGAGAGGTGAGATAGTGAAGGGGATTAGATATAGGTGTAGGATTATCTGCGCATGAAGGGGTGCATCAAACAAACAGTCTTATTAGCTCATAGCCATGGCGTTGAAATACAACCATACGAGCTGCAGATTTTACTACGGATATAGCGCAAGCAGAAAACGAGAGAACAGCTACCAAAGCTAGCTGTGGCAAACGACGCTCCCTAATTACACCTGTTGAAAGTATAACAGGTCGAGGAGTTAAAAAAAGATCTTGTCATATATATACTTAGTCTACCTCGCCTCACTTAGATGATGAGAGAAGCTAAACATTTGCTTATATAGTCCTACGTACTTAAAACTATACAACAAAACACTACTATGGTGTTAGTGCTGCGACAAGACAAGGGAAAAAGAAATGGTTTGGTATATTATAGCAAAGATCTCGCTAGTATATACCGTTAGATTCTTGAGTCATCAAGGCATATTTACAATATAAGCACACTAAACTAGACAATAAAAATGATAAATAAAGTCATGCGAGTGCGCAACAGAGACCGAATAAGCAAGCGAGGCTATTTGGGCACATAAGCTATAAATCTTTCACTTGATTAAATAAAGGAAATCAAAGGAGATTCGAGTTCTACTCAATTGCGTAACTTTCAAGTAATCTCTGCTGATCTCGATTTACGCTTCTCCTGTTAATTCTTCATTTAAATAAGTCTGTTAGATTCCTTATGGTGAATCTAGAACTTAGACCTAGCTAATCTAATTATACAGGTTCAGCCTCCAACAGCAGGTAACATTATCATTTACATCAACAGTAAGGGTATTCAAGAATTTGTCCTAGGGCTTGTTCTTAAACGGATCAAAAGCTGTTTAAACCTCCTGATTCTCGTGCAGGAACACTTCAACTTTATATATAGTATAAGCGTTAGTATATGTTACGTTATAATTCTCGGAGCTTAAACTAATCCTATAAATAAAAGACCTAGTAGTATTAGGCCTATACGACAAGGGCTGGTCGGCGGCGACCTGCGCCCGTCGACTGGAATCGTTAGCGGCGGGGGCATTTCGCAATCCCGCTCCCGGGTTTCTCCTTAATTTGTTCATCGTTCTGAGGTGGATAATACCTTTCCGTACATAGGTACCTGAGGGGCAAAGAGGACAGTGGTTAGAGATGAGCTATTTGTGGCTGGTGGGACTCATACTATACGAGAGGGACCGTTGTGGTATCATTTCTTCGCGGTGAGTGTTTCCTAACCATCTACATCTTGCTGCAAGTAGGGTCTGAAGGACAGCAGGAGCCTGGAAGCCGGGAGAGCAGACATATGGATATAGGAATAGTCTTCGAAGCCCCCAAAGCTAATAAGGGGGGAATGCATGAAGAAAGTTGCGCATCGCAACAAACAGCCACTTTAGATGATAATGATGTACCACGAGAGAATACACCATTGAATTCATATTACGTTTTAATTCAGTATATGAAATCCGAGCTGTATTGCCTCCTGAGTACTACCGGTAGTTTTTGCCTGGGAGTGCATGCACAATTCGAACACACCAGGTACAGATCATACTTTGTTGCATAGCCTCCATACTTCCCAATGTTAGGTAATTCAGACTACTCTATCCCTTCCCCTAGATATTAAGGTGCTACCCGGTGAAGACCTCCTCGTATCCGCACATGGCCCTTACAAAACCAAACTCGTGGTCATTCCGGCAGGCGGGGAGCTGATTTATATCATCTTCAAACGTCTCCATCATCGTTCCATCACCAGCCCATTCATCCTGGTCAATAGTCCTGTCAAAAAGCATCATGGCCACAGCCGCCACCGTACCGCCTCGTTGAAGGTAGTTTCTCGTTACTGGCGGCCACTCGCTTACTTCGTCTTGATAGAAGTCAAGAACTGTCGCTGTATTAGGTAGCCGTTTCTTCCCAAGACAACGAGCAATGTGCTGACACATATTGACGAAACCCTGTCTCATGGATTTGTTGGTTACGAGGTTTTGCTGAACTGCCCTGGGGAGATGACGTAAGACATCATCGTTGAGCGCGACCCAATCCGCACCGCTGCAATGGGGGCCCGGATAGTCGTTCAAGATATCATGCTGAATCTCGGCCTGGGAGAGTAGCGCGAATTGCATCCTGGGACTTAGGAACCCACCAATGCATTGCCCGCAGGTGCAGCCGTACTTTAGTCGCAGTGTGTTGCGGATCGGATTAGCTTCGCGGACTCTGCTAGCCATTTCATCTGTCGCCGACGAGACTACCCATATATCTCGGTCTGAGAGCTTGGTGAGATCAAATATTTCTGTGCCTGTTAGAGCTGCGAGACACTCAATGTCTGATTGGCAGAAGCCTGTAAAGCTATCTGATATCACGTCGATGACTACTCTGACCCCTCCTCCGAATCGCCTTGTTCTCTGTTGGTCCAGGCTGCTCTGTAGTGCCTCCAACGGCGTGTGGCCGTCGGAGTTACGTTTTTCTACTAGCTGGGGAATCTTGGACATGATATATGAAATTGGTTCTGCTTTCCTGCCTATGGCGGCCACATGGAGAAGCGTGTTGCCAATTTCGTCGGTATACACCTGCAATGGCGCATTTTCTTCCACAGCAAACACCTCCTCCATTTTAGAGACGCATTCTGCACCGGAGATTGAGGGGTCGGATAAGGAGTTCAGGATCGTACGTATTGGTTCAGGGGTGATTTGCTCCCCTTTCAACTGTACTGGGGCATCCCAATCCTGTGCTTTATCCAAATGCCGTGAAGGATGAGAATCGTTATCAGTAAAGGCTAGCCATCCTGAAGTCCCTACTCTTCTGAAACCCAACGACCGAAAGAAGTGCATGAAGTTCTCGGATTGCTCGCAAATAGTGCCCGAATCGAGCTTCTCGTCGTTACGGACCGTCTCTTGAGTGAGATGCATAGGATTAACGAAGGCAAAAAAGTCCCTTGACTCGTGTTGCGCCTTGTCCAATACTGCGCTAACGAGCTTGGCTCCCACCCCCTGGCGACGCCAAAGGGGTTCAATATGAATGTTTTCAATCATGAGAATATCGCCATGATCAAGCTCTTTGCCCCAGACACCAGACCCTTTCCTGATCTCATGTTCGCCGTACTCACGGTTCAAGCGACCATACCTGTCAAAAAGCTCAAATGCGAGTAAGGAAGATTCTTCACAAAGCTCTTCCATCTCAGTCCAGAAGGCACTTCTCATAAAATCGCGTCTGAGCAACTTGGCATCACAGTCAGCGACCCGACTTTGGCCCACATTCGCGAAGCCATTGATCTGCTTGAACCACCTCTGCTCTCCAAACGTGCCAAATAGCGTCGTAGGGACATCGTCGTCTTCCCGTTCGTCATCGTCAGAATAGATTTTGACGGTGACTTGGACTTCATCGCTGTGCCGTTGTACTGCTAGTTTCCCAGCAGCGGCACTATCGGACTCGTGGGAAGTTTGGACTACTTTAGCGCGTGTCGCACGACCTTCCCCCGCGCCTGAAGTGCGATCTCGCTTAGCAGGTCTCATGGTGTCGCTAGCCCCAAAGAAAGCTCTCCAGACAGGAAACTCGACAAGTGTAGAGAGTATGCTTTGAAATGAAATGGCACGAATAACAGGGAAGATTAATCGTTATATACCAGCCGTATGCTTTAAATCCCTGTGCAGGTGGATGGGGGAGATACCAGGACTTTTGACGCCTGTAGTCGACAACTGTTGGTGACTAACAACGTTGGTTGCATAAGCCACCTACCACATCTGAACTGCCGCCTACACCGCCTACAGCTAGGTCCAAACTGGTTCGCCTCCCAGTTACCTAATTACTATATAGGTACCTAGGTACGTAGTAGGTATATTATACCTAGAAGTATAGGTACATCAGCATCTATTTCCAGGCACCGATAGCGCAGGCAGGCTACTAGATGCACTCGTCCAACTACGCGGGTCGGAAGGTGCCTCTATGTATTCATATAACTTATAAATATACGTTACCGTTAAGTCTCAGGGCTGTGGTCGGCCGCGCTAAGCTGTGTACCAGCTAATGTCAATTAAACAGATAAGGAAAGAAGGAAAGAAGGAAAGAGGGAAGGGCCGACAGAGAGGGGGGAAATGAAAGTTATATTAACAATCATTTTTCTGGCATTTCCGCAGTGTGTCTTTCCGGGGAGGAAGCAGTTGGTTGGTTGGCTGGTCTGGGCTGGCGTAATCTTTACAGGCGCTCGCTCACCTGGCTTGTTCGGTTTGTATAGAAACGACCGACTATTAAGATTCTCCTACGTGTAATAATTTGGCCTTTTTAAACACAGCAATCATCATACCTACAAAGATACATAATGAGTTAACTAATAACACCACTACTAGTACCGCCATTACTAGCAGCAGGCTGCAGCAACGACAATGCAAGGGGGAACGGCAGCCCTAAGGTGTGTAAAAAGTGTCGAAGCCCTACATTTTCGTCTTCCTCTTTCTGTCAAGACCACCTCCCTCGCACCATGGTAGCATCAGGATCCAGCAAACTCTTATTAAATATGTCAGCAGCTTTTCCAACCTCTAGAGTCCCCTAATAGTCTTATAATAGCGAGGGCTGAATCACTTCAGTTTTAATCCGAATGAGATAGTCTCTGGCTAATCACCGAAGCCTGCGTTTGAAGCCCGTACGGCATATACGAGGGCGTACAGCCGGTTTGGAGCGTCCAGCGCGTGTAACAGCCCATATGTTTCGGTCTGAGAGCTTGATGAGATCGTTACAGTCCTGCCTGCTGGTTAGTCCAGTATTGACTTATTGTTATTACACAAGGAGGAAAACTCCTATCTGTGTGGCAGAGACTGCCTGGCTAGTATATATATAGGTATGCGGGCCGCAGGCCCGTGCCCGATACTGCCGGTCTCCGGGGTTATTCTATAGTGTTCCGTAACAAAGATTGAACATTTCTAGGCTTATTAAAGCTATAAAACATATACTTTTTATCGCGGCGGCCGGGTGTCGGCGATTTTCCTTGCTACACCTAGCTTCTAATATATCTAAGCCGGCATGCTCAAATATTCGATTTGACGTTTCCACTGTATGATATCTTTTTCAAGTTGTTTTAGCTTAAGTCCGCCACGTTTTTCATGCCAGCTAACCCTATAGTGGTGTCTAGGTCGGCCAGAAGCGAGGTGTCACACGGACCAACCTGTCAAGCCCTGATTCAAGACATACAGTCCGTGGATACTGGTCTGCGAGGATCACGGTGGTGAAATAGTAGGTATATAAGCGTTACATTCAGCTTAGCTACTTCATGAGTAAGGTGGGAAGACCTCTATATATACATGAACAGGATGTCCATGCCCCCTATGTGCCCCTTGCCTTGTACAGTACATGAAGTGGCTCCTTGGCCTAATTCACTTTTGACACACGGAACTATAGCGGTCTGCGAGGAAGGCCTACGCTCGGAGCCCAACCAAAAGAGGGGGGAGATAATAGGCTGGAAGACATGAATATAAATAGAGAGCAAAGGGCAAGATTATATTGACTAGAAAAAGAAGAAACCAAGGACCCTTTAGGCCCAAGAGAATTATTAGTTGAATTTGAATCCTATTCCAAGCCCTTGAAATCAAGCCCTTGTCACAAGCCGTTGTTACAAAACACCCCAAATTGTGCCTATCTACCCTGTTCCTGACTTGTTTCCTTATCCCAAACGGCATGAAGTAGGTGTTGCGATGAAAGCCCAAGTACGAAAGGCAACTTCACGTCCGGCGAATGATGACACTGTGCATATCCAAGACACCTCCCATATAAACCTTTGCCGGTTGTGCTCAACGCGACTTCAATGGCTGTACCCCCAGTCCATTTTTGTTGCGGAAGAACAACACGTCACCTGGGCCACCATCTACACCCTCAACCCATTGGCAGGACCTCATATTGATCCATAGAGCGCGTAAGAAGCCGAACGGGCCGCCCCTCGTATCTGATCGGTAGTGATGCCGCATCACGGGCTTGATGGCCTCGCTGGCTTCCCAGGCGTGGTAGAAGGGGATGGTGTTGACATAGTGATGCAGGACGTGGGTTTCGATGATGCCGTGGAATATGTGCTTACCAATAAAGCCAAAGTCTCGGTCAACGGTTGCGGCGGCACCACGTGTGTATGTCCACGTTTCGGCCGTGTAGCGAGGCACGGAAGGGTCTGTGTGGTGGAGGAAGGTGATTGCAGCTGCAGTTAATGGGGTTAGCTAGAGGTTCGTTTCCTGGCATGATATGGCAATGTGGCTGAATTGTGATGACCTTACCAAGCCAATTATTGACCCATAGATATGGTATAAAGTACCACACCAGCATGTTCATCCAACCAAAACTCCTACACAGATAAGTAAGGCCAACGATAGCAGCAGCTATACCCAGATCACTAATCAAGATCAACTTGGCGTCTTTCGCATTGAAATACGGACTATTGGGATTGAAATGGTTGACGCCTCCTAATAGTCCATTAGACTGCTGGGGGAAGTTATGCCCGGTGATGTTGCTGATAAGATAATTAGGCCAGCCAATCAATTGTTGAAGGATTAGCCACCCGAGACTGACAATAGGGGTGTCTTCGCCCGCTTCAGACAATTCGTGGGGTAGTTTCCCAAGAATATCAGCGTACTCATTTCGTGTCCTAGGATTCCACACGACATCCTCTGCGATGTTGTTGTGGATTTGGTGGTGTCTCTTATGCGAGATCTTCCAGCTGTAATAGGGTGATAGTAGAGCTGAATGGAGCACGAAACCAAGTGAATCGTTTAAAGTGCTCGACGAAGTTAAGGTTTGGTGGCCGCATTCATGACCTAGTACCCAAAGGCCTAGGCCAAAACAACCTTGAATGAAAGTGTAAAACCCCCAAAAGACTGCGCGGAGAGGGGTGGAAGGTATATTCTCAGGGGTCAAGTAGGTAGTGAAGAGATACCATATCGAGGCTGCGCACGCCAGGTCTCTCAGAACATATGATACACCTGTGACAGTTGAAATTTCAAAGCAATGTTTTGGAATAGCTTTGTGGATGTCACTAATAGTGTAGTCGGGAATCTTGAACTCATTGCCATTGCTGTCGATAAGTTGATCGTGAGCCGGCTTTGATGTGTCGGGAGAGGACATTGTAATCGATAACGACTAGAAAGCGAAATGGAGCAGGCGGTTGGTCAGTGACCGCGGCGTTTTTATGCGAGACTAAACTTTCCGCGAACTATGGGAGAGCTAGTTCAGGGTTCCTTATGAATGCGTTAGTGTTGGCGATACACGACAGACTTTGGACCGGACTAGAAGCCCCTGAGAAACAGTGAGACCACAGTTCCATCCAATTTCATTTCGAACCAGACATTCAAACCCGCCCCATCTCTGTATGGCAGTAGAAACAGAACGGAGTGGAGGGTGCTTGACATACAGAGCTTGATGGGAGGAAATCTTGCACGATGATTTGTTTGTGGTGAACGATATCTTTGATAGCGTGATAGGAACGGACAGGTGACACAAGAGAAATCCAAGGAGTCCTGGCTACATCAGGAGTTGGAGAGCTGGATGGATTCTATCTCAAAGTCTCAGGGCGAATGATTCATATACCTTTATATTAGCACATGTGCAAGTCTAGATGATTGAGATACGTCTAGAGCAGAATTCAAGAAGATGCGAGTGAGCTATGACAGTCCAAGTTCGAGTTAATTATGCGTCAAAGAAGCATCCAAGTCACTGCGACATTTCCCTCGTTATCGAAGATCACTGTGGTGGTAGCTTATAGTCTGCGAAACCGGCATTGTAACATAGTCACCACTTTCTCAGTCTCGGATCCAACTTGAATGTTCACGACGAGAAAGGAGCCGAGTGGCAAGCAGCCAGTTAGCCTGCATAATTCCATCCCTGCGCTCTACTGCATACTGTTCAATAATGATGCTATGGAAAGACAAAGCAAAGCATGCCATGTCATCATTACTGGTCCTCTCGACATTTGTGTTGGGTGGGTTACATCTCCGCCGCTTCTAAGCAGATGTACACGTTAGTATGAAAAAATTCCTCTAATCTGGGTATGATTCATCGCCCTCGCCATATGCAGGTGTTGAAATCGGTGGGTAGGTTTCGTAGTACTATCTAATGAATAGCTACACCGCCTTTTCGAAAGGATTTTCAGTGTTTGATGGAAGGACCGATGTAACTATTAGAGGAAAACCTCACCTTGAGGCCATGGGAAGAGGATTGATACTCTACAACCCAAAACGGCGGGCTGCAAAGGCAAACGAGTTTCCACGCAGTGTCAGATTTACACCCTGCAGGCTATCTGCCATGGAGTATTATGAAGGTGAGACGCTCACACTCAGTATCATTGCAGATTTGATAATCTACCTGGTTGGTCATTGATACATCAACAAGCAAGATATGGCGGCGCTTTTTTCGACCATGCCGTTGCACGGCATGGTCGAGTCCGCATGACGTCGGAAGCTTGATAGCCGTGGGCAATTACAATAGTTGCTCCTACAGCCTGCCTCGCCTATTTCTGCATGTCGCTGCATAATACCTAACGTAGTTAGGTACTAACTGTAACAAGGATTTGCTGGCAAGGGCTTGAAGTAGTGTTCGATTCGCTGATAATCTTCTATAGAGTCAAAATATCATCAATAATACCACCTGGCGTGCATTGTCCTTGATGCCACCTACCAAATACTAAAATCCTACCAACAAGGAAAACAGGACGCATACCGGGTTTCTTTCGCGTTTATAATTAAGTCCGGCTATGTAACGTTAAGTTAGGAATCGTGGAGGGGTCACCTGGGTTCGTCTCGTTTATTGTTAGATAAGTGTCTGAATGAAGGAAAACTTGATTATCTACTGTGAAGATAAATCATAATGCTTGTGAAAATTTCGCAGGTCGGATTCGCAGATACGAGTTTCAGCTAACCAGCTATAAATAGCCTTAGGAGGTATCTGGTAATTTGCTCTACTATAGCCCTATATCACTTAAACCAATTTGTTGTAGACCTTCGTGTTCATCACCACGACTCAGTGGATAGTTGCAAGAGCTTAGGAACTTAGAAAAGGAAGGAAATCCAAGGCCTCGAATAAACTATCATAACCTATTGTTATCTAATACGTACGGTTGCGCGTATAGATAAGTGTTAAAATATAAACTCTTGATATATATTTACAGTGTTCGATTACGTTATAGGATATTACTGTAAAGCTCTATAATAAATTCTTCTTTTATGTTAAAATAAGCCCAATCTCTTTTTCTTGAGGCAATAAACTACTGGAGATACACTTGGACTTCAACTAAGCGACCAAGCTAGACTATAATTTTTCGATCTGCTGCCAAACAAGGTGCTAAACAAGGCTAGTTTCCTAGTGTCGGGGGACCTTATATTAGATTAGGCAAAAGACTCTTGTTGTTACACGAAGGTCTCTAAAATACCTTAGTGGAACTTTCCGACTCCATACAGAACTCTCTTTGTCTCGTGACACATAGTTAAACTGTAGAATCTTATAAACGTGGATCCAACCTGAAAAACTCCATTTGCTCTTGAATCCAGTAAAAGCCAGATCCTTTTACTCGCCGCCAATGACATCTGACATTAAAGTTGCCCAGTGGAGAGATAGTGTGACCATTATGTACTGCACCTGCACCAGCGCGCTGCAGTGATTGCACACGTATGCATGCAGAAAGCATTGTTCGTTGCGGGGTGGAGAAGAGCTGGAGCCCGTAGCTCGGGGTAAAGCCTTGTTGGTGCCAATGCGGTCCTTCGGATTTCCGGGATTGGGGTAGACCCCTGCTATCCCCTGTGCCGCCGGCATGAGCATCCGGTGGGCAATCCATGCCATCGACAGTGACACTGCCACTAGGCTCCTTCGTTGGCGGGCTTGGGTGGTGTGGATGTATACTTCCCTGGATTTGCTGTCTTGCGCCTCTTGTAGCAATGACATCAAGAGTTCTGCCTTGTTCGACCAAACCGTGCGGTTCTCTTCCGAGTGGTGAAGCATTGCATGTGATAGAAGATCTGTGAGCCTTCGGCTATGGAGCAACTGGCGGTAGAAGTTTGGCCCATGGATTTTCATCTCGACAAGTCCCGGTAGGCTCCATGACTGCTGCTGTGGCTGCTGCATATGCGCCGTGTTGGGCGAGATTACACAATCGGGAGCAGCACCTGACTGGACTATGATATTATATGGGGCTCCTCGTGGCGTACTAACCAGAAATCGTAGATACCCCACGAGAACGGAGGCTAGAAATCGTTCGGAAGCAATGGATTTTCTCGGTATCGCCGATTCCCTCGGTTCAGGCCGATACCAGATATGTAGATTGTGAACTTGCGCCAACAGCAAGGCTTGATAGACTATTCTTGGGACTAAAACCGATCAGTATCTTCTTTTGGTAATTTGAAGGGGCCTTACACGTTACTAAAACAGTCCAACCCCAGCAGACAAGACACCAAAACAGATGCAGGACCGAAGATTCGGAAGGATCTATCGGTGGTACATCTGACCACCACCGCGCAACTAGCTTGGGATGGCCTTTTGACGAGAACAAGGTGATCTTCATGGATATTTTTGCCGTTCGTTCTGGACTCGATGTTGAAAGCTGGTAGCGTCCCCTTCTAGAGCTGAAGGGTGAAACATGGAAGTCTTTGGCAACTGTTTGTCTAAAGACGCCTTCGCAGTGTTCATTAACTGGAAAGAGATATACCCGCCGCTCCTTGAAGGTATTGTTAACCTCTGCGACGACGTAACAAAGGGTGAAATTGGCTGTATAAAGATACCAAAACGACGCAGGGCTGAATCCATAGTTTAGGAACCTGGGTATTGTAAGTAGATACACGTGAGGGAACCGCTTTGGGTCTAGTCCCTATAGGGCAGAAACATGCCTGTATAAGTATATCAACTCGACTGTGAAGGGGTAGGAAACCCACCTGCCGTTCCAGATATTCATCTACAGCCTCTGAGAGCGTTTCCGCTTCACTCTCTCGAAATCCAAAATGATCCTTTGCCGTCACATGAAGCCAGCCACGCCTCCACCACTGGCTTTTATCAACAGAAAGGATCCAAGTTGAATTTGGATTCCGTACGGGGATCCCCACTGACAGGCATGGATACGTGAAGGCGTGTTGAGCAGGGAACAAGCGACGGTGAGATATGTTGCACTTCAGGATCTGTGTTTTGTGGATAAATGTCGCACGAGAAGCTGCCATAAGCTCTTGTCTTGAGACAATTCTCGTCTGTTTAGTTCGGCTGCGAAAAAGACTGTAGCATATGCTGGCGATGGCCACAGATAGTGATAAAGACAGAGACAGGTGGATGTTTATAAATGAACTAAAAGAGTCCCGTAATCCTCGGAAGGTCTCCATAGGAACTCAAAGACCACGGATATAAAAATGCAATGGAAAGTATGAAAGTGAAATTGGAAAGGTCAAGCCCAGAGCTCAAAGGTCCATTTTAAGCAAAACTTGATCAACTAATTATGTATAACTATCATCTCAGTTAGAATTAAGTCTAATATGTAATGCGCGTATAACATATATGACTAACGAGAAAGTGCCTTTATTCACATCTGGAGGTCTCCACCACTTCTAATACCTATAGTTATACGGTGTAAATCGATCCCCATATTAGATACTCATTACTATCACACCAACTGCTACGGCTCATCTTTTCATATCGACTTGAAACTTAGGTCATTTTACTCGAAGAGGAGGGCTTTCGGCTATGAGTTTACTGGAACCAGCGAACAACAGCGGCCACCAATTTCAATGTGGTCTTTAACACAGAAAACTTCCCTCTAGACCGAATGTGCTGGAACGAAAACAAATTTAATGCACCGATTTCGTCACATCCGTACACGATTGTACGTGCCGCGTGAACCCCTGCCGCGAAACCGTCTTCGTGAAATCCGAATCCCATCCATGCACCAGCGAAACTAATTCTATCAACACCATTGATCTTGTGCATATGACGTACCATTGAGAAGCTTTCAGAGGTGATAAGTGGGTGGTGATACTCATACAAACCCTGCTGCGAGTTGGGAACGCGGTGTGGATTCATCGTAACCATCACGCGGCCCGGGCTGCTTGGAGCTCCTGGGAGCGGGATACCCTGAACCTTGTTTATATCAAAGGTAACGGAGATTCTGGATTTGGAACTGTAGAGTGATGTAGAGCGCACTTTTCCTGTGTCGAAATGCGTGCCGGATTGTTCGGTGTCGAGGAGACAATTCCACGCCGTCTGCAACGACTGTGATTGCGGCAGAAACTATGAAATCGTTCAAAAGCGTGAATAAAGCAGGACGGCATCAGACGGCGTGGTGGTATTCATTGAGAGAAAGAAAAGAATCGGGGACGGACTTACAGTTGTGTCTGAGTGCAAGACGCATACGTTCTTGGTGGTTTTGAAATTGCTTAAGATTCTGTGCTCGAGGGCTGTGGCATCGTCCCCGAGAAGCGTTATCGCTTGGTTCGCATGAATAGCAAGGACCACATGGTCGTAAGAACGCGATGAACCATCCGCAAAGCGTAGTGAAACCATGCCTTGCGTTCGTGTCACGCTATGTACGACTGTATTGAGGTGTATATGATGGCGAGGTGAGATATATTTCTGAAAAGCAACTACGTATTCCTTGGATCCATTGTGGAACGACTGCCATTCCATCTTATCCGTAATTGTATTTAGTAAGTCATGTTTCAGCCTGTTTGTCTATTAATTGGATTACTCCCGGCGTCGTCATAGTTAGCAGGGACACTGGTGAGAACTTACATGAATTGGATAATCAGCTTCGCTGGAAAACTCCGTGCAAAATGATCCGGATCCGTGCACCATGGTGATGCCAACATCGGGATCAAGAATTGAGTGATGAACATCGCGGAGTAACCCTTTCTTTGGAGGTAGCTACCTATACTCTCGTAGTATATTGGACGAGGGAGATCGCCCGAGTCCACGTGCTGCACATCGGCACGTTCCACATGTCGTAGAGCAGAAGGTTCCTCCTCAAATAAAATATCGTCTGCGAAGGTATAGAACCATATGATATCCAGGACTAGTCGCCAGAAGCGAGTACTAAGCAGATTCGATAAATTGAGGAAAAAGTTCCACACCGAGTTGCTGCTCCATTCATATCCATTTTGGTCTGTGGAGGACACCCCGAATGACATATTAGTTGGGATAGTTCCCACGCCTAGCTCCTTGAGGAACTGATAAAATTGTGCTTGTGAACAGATTAGCAGTCATTCTCGATGAGACGTACAAGCTGATTGGAATTTCTTGACTCACGATAGTTAGATTCTTCCATGACAATAAAGCCAGTGTCTACATGGAAAGTTTGCCCATTTCCTCGGAACGGCACTGAGTTTGCGTGACCACCGAGTCTGCTCTCAGACTCATATATATCAACAATGCAGTCATGATTCCGCAGTTCCCAGGAGCAGGCTATTCCTGAGATCCCTCCGCCGACAATGGCAACCCGTGGCCGCTTATCATATGAATTTGAATCTGATGGCATAGTAAAGTGATGCCTAGTATGACGAGTACATGGGCACGAGAGCCTGTTGGTAGATGGGGGTGTTAAGTCCAGCAAGCAACTAGATCGACTGATAGCATTCCGGTAATCGTCTATGAGTGAGCATTCTTTTTAGGCTTCGATCCGAAGAAAGAGAAACAAGCAAGGGACAACGATTTGTGTATGGTACACAAGATCTGATAGCTGCCGCGGTTAGGAATTCTTGAAGAAGACTTAAACGCATTATCGGGATTATTTTTATCGAATAACTACTGTGCAGTAGGTACTTATTTGAAAGTAGCGGAGGCATGAGGTGGTATGGAGCAGAAGATCCCACGCAACCGACAATGCTAGCAAGAGGATTGCAGCGTAGCATTTGCCATACGTAGGTATGTATCATGATGTATGACAGGTGGTCGGGCAGCTTATCAGCGAGAAGTGAGAGTAGCATTAGCGAATGGATCGTAGCGCATTACGCGCATTGTTGCGCGGTCTGTTATATAGGCACCACCATCTAAACTAATCCTGCAGAATTAATCTGCACGAAGGTGCCAACGGCTTCATTAATACTACGTAATTATCGGAATCAATCACCAGCCGTAATACAAACCGAATTTGTACAACGATGCATCACAGTGCATTGGTTCAGCGTGCATGATGATACAGTACGCATCATTTTCGATGTCCATCTCGCCCGATAGCGGCGCGGCACCTCCTCCCTTTCATAAGTTGCAGGATGTCAAGGGGTCACGGTGGAGATGGAGGTGGAGGCATCTCGTATTCATTCCCCGGCCGTGATATGTAGTTCTCTCTGACTAGCAGGAGACACAATATTGCTTGCGGCCAATATATAGAACTTTACCTGCCTATAATAGATAGCCGTGGTGGTCAACCGTGCATAGCCAAAGATTGAATAGCTATTACATGTTACACTCTCCTCAAAAAGAAACCTGAAAGAAAACTGGTAAATCTACTAAACAAATGAGAAACTCGCATGGGTAATTACTGCGGAGTGTTGTTGGAACGCTTCACTCAACACACCATGGGCGTGAGATATAACTGCACAATATATTTTCTGCGTGAAAGACCTACGGTCGGGGGCGCAAAAGGTAGTTGAGGTTGCCTTGCAACGTCCATAGCCTTGTTTAGTTTGTTAGGAGCAGAAGTGGCACGAAGGCTCCTGTTCTCCTCCTCACTCGACACCTCCCACCATTTTGTCTAGGGGACGGTTAATACGGATGTATTATTTGATAACAGCAGACCATATGTAACTCTATTTTCATAATATGCGATCAAAACTCTTTTTCTTCCAAGGAACTTGATTAAACTAAGGTTGTTTTATTATTAAGAGTTAATGAATCGTATATCATACAATTCTTTGTAGAATACATCTTAATCCCTACCTATGTTTAGCGCTAATTGGTACCTACATAGTCAACGATAAGCAACTTACTGGTGGGACTCGATAAATGAAAACCAGAGATAAAAACTTAGGTAGGTAGTACTTATTAATGGATCGCTGGTCTGCTCCATGGCAAGGAACTTCGTGAATATAGTGGAGACAAATGTCATTACGATCTCTTCACTTCTGACGAGGATTGATCTCGAATCTCATTTGGTCCAGTTGGACATCCGCGTCATGCTAACGTACCCAGGGAACCGTCACATCTTTGCTCTCGGAAACGACACAAACGACCCATTACCCGTCGCATATTCTTTGCCATCCTTATCAGCGACGACCAGACGCATGCTCATGTTTCTTCCTTCCATTCGGGCCAGGGAAGCCGTCACGAGCACAACCCTCGGAGTAGGCAAGGGCCTGAGGTATCTTACATCTATACTAGCTGTAGCCGCCGCCATGAACCCCGGGGAATTTGTTGGAATATAGCCCTTTGCCTTCGCTTCTTTGTTCAAGACATCGTTCTGTGTGAGGAGCGTCCCCATTGCTTCGTCCATTATGCTACAGATCAAGCCACCGTGTGCTGTAGCGCTAAATCCGTGTAGGTCTTCATGAACGTCTAGGACGAGTGTTATCGATTTGACGATGAAAGGTACATCGGGGAATCGAGCGGATGTAGGGGTGATGTCGCGAAAGGGATCCTTGTAAAAGCCGATGAGATGTGGGATTGCGCGTTCTGTATTTAGAAGATGCCTGAATAGGCGATCACGCGAAATGAAGGCTGTTTTGTCTTGACTGTTAAGATCTTGACGACTTCCGGGCAAGAATAAAATGGTGGAAGGTTCCTGGAGTATGGTGATGCCTTGACCGATGAAGTATTCCGCGTGAGTGTTGAGGGATGGCGATCCCTGTTGAGCTACTGCAACCATGGCGAATTGACCTCTGTATGGAAGCAGTGTAGATAGACTATGACGGAAGTTCGATGCGAATGTGATGGGAGAAGCGACAAACAAACTCCTACCACGACAAACAAAGCTACCAGTGTCTTGGCGGCACGAGTGAGAGCCGCAAGATGAAGAGACGGGAAGAAGTGGAGGATGATGAGACGGGAAGAAGTGGGGGATGGGCGGGGTCCCACCCGGTCCCACCCGGTCCTCCTAAACTAAGTACCTACGTAGTTAGGGGCTAGAAAAACGTTCCTTGCCAGGTATTTCAGCTGCATTGCCAAGCCCGCTATACTTATTTTACTATAGCCCTTATTTTTTTATTAGCAAAAGTATATCTAGAGCTATGTAGTTAATAAAAATATTAATATATATGTATGTAATTTATATTATAATAAACCTACTTATTATAATTAACTTTTATATATATAATTAGCTTTTATATAATTAATAAAATAATTATATTAATTATAATTATTATTTTTTTAATATTAAATATAAAGGTTTTTATTTTTATAGCTATATTTTTTTATTAATTAAAATGTATTAAAGCTATTAAAATTATATAAATATAATAGCCTAGTATTTAACAAATATTAATAAAGCTTATATTTATATATTATATTTAAATAAAGGTTTTTATAGTTAAAATAAACTATAAAACTTTTTTTTTAAAAAAAACTAAATTAATAAAACGTTATTTATTCCCTAAGGCTTATACTATTATAAAAAGCTTTTTTTAGCTATTAGTTTAAGTTTAACTAAAAAAGTTAAACTAGTTAAATTTATTATAAGCTTATATATAAGCCGGCAATTATTTTAGTTTAAAATTATTAACTTTTTTTTTAATAAAGCATATAGTAAAAAAACTATTTATAATATTTTTTACTGCTTTAACTATTAATATTATTAAGCTTAATTTAAACCTTTTTTAAACGATTATTAAAAAACTTTACGTAAAGTTTTTGCTATTAAATATAAATTTTAAACCTTTAAATAATAAGTTAAAGTTTTATAATCGGATAAAATATAAGTTATATAAGGTTTATACCAGCTTTTATATATAACTAAGCTATTAAATAAAATATATAATAATAGCTATATAGTTAATAAAATTAAAAAAAAACCTAGCTAAATATTTTAAAGTTATTTTTTTAGCTTTATTAATAAAAGCTTAGGTTTATTTTAAAAAAAAAACTAAAAATATATTAATAACTTAACTTATTATAAATATATTATTTTATTAATTAATAAATAGATTTAATTTTATAAAAATAAAAGTTAATATTATATATTTATATAAAATAACGTTTTTAAATACGCGGTTTAAAATATATTTATTAATTTTTATAATTATAAAATTAAAATAATTAAAATTTATTTTTATTTTTTAAACTTTAATTTAATTAAAACTATTTAAAACTAAATAAAAAACTATATTTAATAATAATATAATAATATTTAAAACGTTTTATATAACTATTTATAAAAATAAATAAATAAAGCTTAAAAAGCTATACTAAAAATTTTTTTATAACAGCTGTTTAAAAGTTTAAGCTATTACTATTAATTAGTTTACGAGGTAAATAGTAGCTATATAAAGTATTAAAGTATTATTTAAAGCATTAAATAAATAATTTACCGTTAAATTCCTATATAAATTGCCTATATACTTAACTTTAGTGTGGGTTATACTTGCTAATGCAAGCAAGGGTAAACATACTTTACACTACTTAACAAGGGGCGATAGGTGTTGGATTTAGCCCTAGGCAACAAGTGGTAAGCTTATAGACTATTATCAGGGGCTTACTTAGGTGGAAGTTAGCCAACTAATAAAAGGTAATATAGTAAAGATATTAAATATATACTTATTTTATATAAGGGATAAATATATATATAATAATAATAGCTATAAAAACTTAAACCTATACTTTTATAACAGTTAATTAATTAAAAGCTTTTAAATAACTTGTAGCAGGCTTATACTTAAATATTTAAAATTTAATAATTAAAAGTTTTACTAATCCTTATATTTTATTAAAAAATTAACCGCTAGCGATCTTTTTATAAGCTGCTGCTTAAATTACGTAAAAAATAAGCTTATTAATCGCTATAAAAAGTGTAATTACAATAACTGCTATATTTACTTTATTAAACAACTTTTTTTAGTAAAAAAAAAACTTTATATTTAAAGCTTGCAGCCGCGATCTTTAAAACTATATAAACCTTAAAAATTAATTTTTTTAGCTTATAAAGCTAAAAGCGCTAATAATTATAAATTATTTATTATTTATAAACGTTAACGTAAAGCTGCTTATAGCTATATTTATAAATTTAACGCTTGCTAAAAAAACTTAGTTTTTTACCGCTAAAAATCGCTACGTTTATGTTTTAAAATAATATAAAGCTTATTATACGAAAGCTATAAAGCTTACTAAGTGAATATATAAATTAGTTTATATAAACTATTAATTAACTTATATAAAAGCTTATTAAATAATTAATTAATAGTATAATAATTTATAAAAGCTTAGCAGCATTACTTAATAAATGTTTAAATTTAAATATTATAATAAATATAAATAGTTTATAGCTAAAGTAATTAGCTATTATATAACTAATTTTGTTAGGTGGATAAAGGAGTAGTTGTCATAGCCCAGGCGCTGTGTGGCTGGTGTGGAGGCGCTGTGTGGCTAGGGTGTGGCTGGTGGTCCATGCGGGGGCTACGGTATTCACTGGCTAGTATTTACTAGGCAACTGCTACTGCTGTAGTGAATACCTTCGCGGGCTATATATCTAGGTGTAGATTCCTGTACCTATTACGCTTCTTTTTTCCTTTCTTCTTTATGTAGAATATTAGCTCCTAATAATAGGTAAATTAGGTGTCTGGACCTGCTGCCTTTATTGCATCTATCATAGTAGTTTAATAAAATTATTAAACTATATATTAAAAATAATAATTTAGATTTTTTTAAGCTTATTATTAACTTAAAACAAGCTTTATAAAATATTTATTTAAACTAGTGTATAATATTTAAAAACTAATATAATAAAGCTATATTAAATAAAACTTTATAGTATTAAACTATTATTATTATATTTTATTAAAAGGCTGCTATATTAAGCGTTTTATATATACTTAAAAAACGCTTGTATAATAGTATATTTATAATAAATAATTTAAATAAAGTTAAGCTTTTTAATAGCTTTAAAAAAAACGCGAATAAAAAAAATACTAATAATTAAGTTAATTATAATAATAAAATTAATAATAACTTTTATAAAATAATTTTTTTTTGTTTTTTTATTAAATGTTTTTATATAAATATAAACATTAATAAAAAATATCCGATTTATTATAAAAAATACTTAACAACAAGCTATTAGTATATTTTTTATAAGCTTTGTTTTAAAAAATAAAAGCCCGATTTTATTTATAAAAAAATCGCTATATTTTGTTTAAGTAATAATAAAATAGCTAAACGCGCTTAAAAAAAGGTTAAAAAATAACTAAAACTTTAAAAAATAGTTATTTAAAAAAGTAACTATTTAAAAAAATAATTATTTAAAGCTTGATTAACCGCGATAAATTTTATTATAGGTGTAAAAATATTATTAAAAAATTTACGCGAAAAAAAAAATACCTTTAAGCTTGTTAAAAGCGTTTAAAAGCTTATATATATAAAACCGTTATATATTTTATTATAAGTATAAAAATATTATTAAAAATTTTACGTTAATAATAAAAAAAATATTTTTAAGCAGGTTAATAGCTGTTTAAAAGCTTATATATATAAATTTATTAGTAATAAAAAATGTTTTTATAATTAATAAAAAAAAAACGCTTTTAAGCCTGTTAAACAGCACTTATAAGCTTAAAATATAACTAAATAAAAAATTATTTATATTATAATTCGAAAATAAAAACAATTTTATAGTAGTTATTACTTAAAAAAAAAGCTTTTTAAGCCTGCTACTAGCTTTTATATACTATGTTTACTTTTGTTAAATAGTTTAAAAGTATAAAAATAAGCCCTTAAAACGGCTATTTTTAAAAGGGTATGTTAGATTTAGCCCTAAGCAACAAGTAGTAAGCTTATAAACTATTATTAAGGGTTTACTTAGGTGGAAGTTAGCTAACTAATAGGGGGTAGCATAGTAGAAATATTAGATACACACCTATTTTATATAAGGGATAAATATATATATAATAGTAATAGCTATAAAAACCTAGACCTATACTTCTATAACAGTTAATTAATTAAGAGCCTCCAGATAACCTGTAGCAGGCTTACACCCAAATATCCAAAATCCAACAATAGGTAGGGGGGTAGGATAGTAGGTATAACTACCTAGGTACATCCTTGGTATGTACATATGCGCATATGTAGGTTCTCGGCCTTTGCGCGGTCCCGTCTGCCCGGCATGTGTTAGGTACTCTGCATGTAGGCACCTCTATCTAAATTGATCCTGCAGGATTTCTACCTACGACACTGAGTGAGCTACCTATCTAGTAAGCTGGGATTGATTCGTAGTTGGCCTATTTCATTATATCTTAGGCCTTTTCCCCGTACTATTCCTCACAAATGCCGTGGTTTGTGTATTCACGGCAGGCAACGGGCCGGCCCCTGATGCGTAGGCGTATAGTTGATACTGAAAGTCGGTTGGTTGAAACCCGACACCCTCCAATTTCAGGATCCTTTCGTGATACTCGAGGATTGAACGTCGTAGATTACCAAACACAACGTTGTAATAAGGCTGCATCGCAGTCATTATCTCTTTGGTTGTCTCTTTATATATTTCTAGTTCGACTTTTCAGGTTAGTGCATTCGAGACACCTACCTAGATACCTACCGAGGTTTACGATATTTAAACGTCAACCGTAATACCATTGAAACCCCCAAACCCGAAATATACAGTCAAAGCCAAGGTTTTAGCCCGCTTGCGGTGGTTTTCGCCTTAGACAAGCCGACCAGATTACTGCTTCATCTGCCGATTCTGCGCACTGCACTATGAGCTTTGAATCTATTCCGTTCGACCCAGATTTGCCCGACGAGAACCTCGGCAACCAGACACTCATCCTTGCCGTATTGTACTCCGTTCTAATAATTCTCTCCACGGGTGCCCGCCTGTGTTACAGGTTGTGGCATTTGAAGGCACTTGGTGCCGATGACCTGTTCATCTTTACTGGTCTGGTACAGACTTAATGTGGCTTTTGAAGAACCTTTTGAATAGCTGCTTACCTTCTTATAGGCATTCAATCTGACTGCAAATATGCTAGAGGTCGCGTCTTGCCGTGCTGGCTATGGTCGCCACTTGCAGTTCCTCACAATCGAGCAAAGAACGACAACTAGGATGCTGACTTTGTACATTATTTTTCTTTCTAACATCGCACTTTGGTCCATCAAGATGTCTATCAGCCTCTTCCTTCTCAAGCTCATCACCGGCGTCCACCGCAGGGTGAGATGGGTTATTTATACGTTAATGCTTGTTACTTCAGCCGCTGCCAGTCTGGAGTTTATCGTGTGGTTGCTCCAGGCAAAGCCTTTGGAAAGGGCCTGGCGCCCTGAGATACCCGGGACGGTTTCCAACCCAGAAATACTACTGATTGCCCACGTGATATCACAAGGTTAGTAATCCATTGTCCCGAGTGGGCGTGGTGAATATTCTGTCGCTGACTTACCGTTTTCTTTTAGTTATTGGGAGCATTGTAGACTTGTTTTATACCCTGTCTCCCATATATTTCTTCATGCCTTTGCAAATGAGTCTTAGAAAAAAGGTGCCGCTGCTTTCCTTGACAGGATTTGGCTTTATGTAGGCATTGGTTACTTCCTGAAATTACACATCGTTCATCTTAGTAGTACTGACGTGTAGTGCTCACTTAGCGTCTTCGCGTTTGCTATTAGCCATGTCACTGTTGTTCATGCATTTTATAACCCGGACTTTACTTGGGCTCTACGCATCGTCTTCATTCTTGCCCTCAATGAGCGTAATCTGGCCGAGGTCATCGCCAACCTTCCTGCGCTGGCGCCGCTGCTCAAAACCGTATACCACGAAATTCAAACCTCCCTCGTAAGCAAAAAAAGCGGCTCTCTCGGTTCCGGCGCGCAGAGTTTCCCTCTTTCATCCCTTATAACGTTTGGATCCCCTCGAAAGAATCAACCGTCAGACACAGCCGGCCAGTTTTGTGCGTATGGAAAGAACGCACAAATCACTGACCTTACGACCGGATATGCCGACGAGGAATTAACACTAACAAGTCATCCAATGCCACAAGGACCGTCTTCTGTTACAAGCCTGCAGAGTTAAGAAAAGAAAATAGCAATATTGCAGGTATATTTCGTGTGTCCTGAAGAAGGGGGGGAGAGTCTACAATCTATATTTTTAAAGGGTAGAATCATAAAATGAAAGGGGTTTACTGAGAATTCCACCACTCCTTCTTTTCTACACTGCTTTTAACTATCTTGATGATTTTTACTTAACACATTATGGTTTATTTATTTGATCAAGAAAATCCCCATTCATTTAAGTGATTAATTTTAACCCGGATGCATATAGTTTTAGCTTACCTCCTTGGCTAGGGCTTAGAATTAAGGATTAGTTACCCAGGATAATTTGGTATTAATAACACAGCCGGATATAAATGTAAATTTTTGTTTAATTAACATAAGGTTAGTGAACATTATCTTAAAAAGCTCGAGCTGCCCAAATTCCATATAAAATTAACCATTCTATATAACTTTATATAATATGGGCCTAGCATCGAAACAAGACAATGAACGGGAGAGATAGTTCACCAGGAATCTGACAGCTCTCGAGCGCGGGGGGCTAACGAACCCCCCGAAACTTCGGGCGTCTGGCCGCAGGTTCCGGATCCCTACTTTTGATACTGCGCCACAAGGCAACCGAATGACACCCCGTTCCGCATCACCTGCCTCCAATGTTGCCTTGCGCGGCTATGACCGGGCTAGCCGAATGCGTGCCAATTGCATTGTATTATGATATAAATGATATGCTCACGAACATCTTAGCAAAATACGTTGTAAAATGCGCTGGAAAGGATATGTACCTATCGCGGGAACACAAAATAAATACACAAGACCCGGTAGCGCCAAGCAAGTCGCTAAAATGGAAAGCTTTGCCGGCGAAAACTCTCCATTTTAAACACGCTGTAAATCGAAGTACCTTAGCAAGGCACTTCGATTTAAGGAGCGTTGTTAGCGTTATGCCTCCTTAGTTATATAAGCCTCGTATTCGTATTTAAATATAGTGGCCGTTAGTAATTATAATTATTATTATAGTACGCAAGCCATATAGTTAATTTTAATACGAATACGTTATAATTAATGCCTTAAATAAGCTTTAACTAATTAAATTATTGCAGAGTATATTTAGGCTAATAAAAAGCTAGACTATTTTTATAAAGTTTTAGGGTGTTTAGTGTAAATTTTTTAAGCTTTACTTTCTTTTATATTTAATTATCGTTGTTAATACGTGTTTAAAAAAAGTAAAGCTTTTTAATAATATTATTATAATAGTAAAAAAATAAACACACTTTTTAAAACAACGTTAACAATATATAATAAATTTTTTTTAAATTATTAAAGAATTATTAAATAATATTTAAAAAATATTTATATTATTTATAAATATTAAATTTTAATAGTTATATATTAATAACATTATATACTTTTTAAATCTGATTATAAATCATCTGTTTTAATATTCGTAGGCTTTATTCAGTGCCACTGTTTTAGGGGCCTGCTCTGCACCAACCCAGCTGTCACTGGTAGGCAAGAGGAGGGGCAAGCACCCCTTGAGCAAGGCGTTTCGCTCTCTTGATTAGCAAAACCCCTCAACTAAGCTTCCTCCTCCTTTTTGTCTATTGCAAGCCCTCGCAGTAGATGGATGCATACACCTTCACAATTGCGGTTTCCATTCTGTGAGCTCACAATCTGTCACTAATAAGAATGGCTTCAGAGGCTTTGTTCAAAGATAACCCCCCCTTCCCTGAAGATGTGCCTACAGCCTTCATGCCAACCATCTCATTCGAACACCTGCGTAACGAAAACGATCAAGTCGAAAAGGATGCTCTGAAAGCATGCAAAGAAGTTGGTTTCTTTCTTCTTGATTTGCGTGGAGATGAGATAGGTACGAGACTGATACATGAGATTGACCAACTCTTCCTCATATGTCGGGAGACTATGAACCTCCCAGACAACATAAAGGAGCAACATCAGAATGACATTCCAAGGTCCTTCCTAGGGTAAGTCGGACCATGACTTTATCTCGCCTTCTGTGTCCGTCGTCTTATCCTATGTATTGCATGTTGTATCGTCCTTTCGATTTCCTGCCCTTCGAATGAGTTTGTTCCTAATATTCCCAAGATTCAAACCACTTGGCCAGGCCAAGACGGAAAAAGATGAACCAGATCGATATGAAATGTTCAACCTTGGACAAGATGGGCTCATGGGAACCATACCATTACAAAGTCTACCACCGTCGCTCTACAGCCATCTTCCGCTAATCATTTCTTACCTGAGGCACTGTCAGGACATTATTGCCATTCTGAATGTGGCACTAGCTAGGCAGCTGAAGCTACCTAAGGATACGTTTACCGCTTTGCAATCACCTACACAGCTGTCCGGCACGGTTCTTCGGTTCTTAAAGTCGTATGCCAGCCCAGAAGTGGCAGATCTCCGAACTTCTTTGATCCACCACACGGACTTTGGGACCATCACGCTGCTAGCAAACATTGTGGGCGGCCTCCAGATCATGCACCCAGGAGGGTCCCCGCTCGACGAGAGCGCTTGGGCTTGGGCTCGCCCACAGCCTGGTTGCCTCATTGTCAACATGGGAGACGCCATGACCCAGTGGACTGGCGGAATTTTACGCAGTAGCATGCACCGGGTTACACATGCACCTGGCAGTCAACGTTTTGTCGATAAATATACTGTCGCCTACCTAGCCAGACCGGAACGCAATGCGAGCATGAAGAGACTGCTTAACACCCATGAAGCTGGCGATAATGAGGAAGATGACAACTTGGCTGCTTGGGAGTGGGAAACCAAAAAGGCGATGTCTATGGCGAGGGTGAATTATGTAACCCAGACAAAGGGAGCGAAGGCTTGAGAGTATAGGGCAAGGTGGGATATTTTGATTCGTCTTACAACGAGAACCTGGCTATAACTTAGTCCGCGGTGAGATAGTTGCGTATCTGAACTTAGGCCCAGTTGAATCTCGTCTAACACTATTACTAGGGGGCGCTCGTTCATGAAATTCATCGATCTTCTGACAACCACCTTTGTAGTTCGATAATATACAAGTATGATACTTTATTTATAGCTTTGGATTTCCTTTATTTTCTAACTTCCTAAACTCCTGCAACTATCCACTAAGTTGTAGTAATGAACATGCTGTAAAAGTAAGACATTTCGTGATCGTTTTCAGCTACTTACTCTGGGTAAGAAATTATTTATAATAACGTTATTTATCACGATTAATAACGCCACAGAATTTCTGTCTATTATTTTAAGCATTTTCAATTGCCGCCTCACTTTTATTTACTTATTTAGTTTTCTTCTGTCACTCGATTGCGAGAGCCGCACATGTACATGCATGCTTAACGATTTATTGGAGAAGAGCCATGTATGTAGGTACCCTAAAACTAAAGTTACAAACATGTCTAGGAGGTGGCAATAAAAGAAGATGACCAAGGTTGTTGGTCTTTGTTGCATAGACCTTATGTAACCTTGCATTCCTTTTCTTGACAGTTCTACGTCACCCTAACTTGATGTAACCTACCTGGATACACTGTAGAGTTTCAGCGGATTTCGAACTTGTGTGAAGCAGCAGGCTCTTCCAAGGTTCCACCAACATTTTTGGGGAAGTTCGGATAAATACGAAGCCAGGGAAAAGGCGGGCTCTGGAGGATTGGCTGTGTAGCAATTGATGCGACCTTGTGATATAATTATCTACATACAGTGGGCAATGCAGCCAAACCGGCTCAATGCAGTCACATAAAGCGAAGAGTCTACAGGAAAACAAGGACAGTAGGGAAGCGCGGAAACGAGCGACGGGGGCTGGCTATAGTATCTGGTATTAACCATGTTGACACCCAATGAACTAAGTATACTTTTAGGCTGCCTTGTAGTAGAGCGCTAGCGGCGGCATCCCTTGCCCAAGTAAGTGGTTCTACTGCGTACAGACCTAATTACAAGGGCACTCTCCATCTACAACACACTTCCTCGAGGCATAAGCGATACTCTTACGATTCGCGTTTTCTTCCTACCCGCCTCCTTTATAATAGTAAATAGTTTGCTTTCCCTTTTAGAGCTAATGCTCCCCCAATATACTTACTACTACTGCTACTACCATGTGCCCTAAAGTGTGCTGTAGATGTTTGTTACTATGCAGGTGGCCTGATTGAGGGAGGCTTAAAGACCAATACTTAAACAGACCTACCGCAGCTAAGTAAATAGTATAGAACTACCCGCCCCAGGGTTTTGACATTTCTGAAGTAACTTCTCTGGTACTTAAATGATCATAATACTTATGAAGACGTTTCCCACGGATGTAACATTGCATTTGAATGTGATATTATCTATGTAGTAATATAAAGTTATTTAAGTGCTTAATACATATAGCACCACATGTTGCTGCAACGCAAGATTTCTTTCCCTTCTTCCTTTTTCGATCTAGAGCCAAGCATCCCCAGCCTTACAAAAATTCACCTCCCCAAGCACCTCCTCCCTCTCGTGCCTGACTATGACAGGTTCGCAGCCCGAATACGTTTTTACCCGGGACTATCTTGATAGAAACCGGTACGTATATCCCTCCAGCCGCAGTAGAGAAGGGTAAGAAGCATCACTAAAGTGGCAATCGTCATGGTAATTCGATAGACTCAATCTGCAGCATTATCAGTGGGTGGCGCTGTTTGGCTACCACATACATCCCCATATTCCTCCACCTGGCCCCCAACATCGCATCGCAGATGTAGGGACCGGTACAGGGTATGCTGCTATCACTCTGATCAATTAAGAGTCGGGAGTATGACTAACTGTTTTGTAGGGTATGGCTGATGGATTTGAGCGCCCGCTTACCCGCAACAGTTCAGCTGGAGGGGTTGGACGTTTCGCTCGAGGCCACAACTCCTAGGGAGTGGCTGCCGTCTAATGTTTCATACCGTGAGTGGGATATTAAGCAGGAACCGCCCGAAGACCTTGCTGGACAGTACGACATTGTGCATATTCGCCTGCTTATCTTCGTGCTGCTCGATGACGAGATTCCTGCGGTCCTTCCGAAGTTGCTAAAGTTACTCAGTAAGCTACTCAACTCCAGTGTTCACGCTTGCGGCCACCGTAGTGTCTTGTTTGGCGTGCATGTATACATAACGAATTCTCATGTTTTATTTTCACATGTTAACCTCTCTTGCACCTACAGAGCCGGGTGGACACCTTCAATGGGACGAGGCAGATATCTCCTCGTCTCGCATTGAAAAGACCCAACCCGACGGTAAAGTCGAGGCAGTGGCCCGCCTTTTTAAACTCACGCAAGGCCAGGATTCGCGCCTCAAGCCCACTTGGGTTCCAAAACTAGCCGAACTAGCGGAAAGCGCAGGGCTATGTGATGTTCAGGTCGACAAACGTGATGCCACACGCACGCCACCTTACCTCGCATTCGCAATGTACGAATCTAACCTGGCATTCCTTGAGCTGTTGGCTCGCACTACTTGTAACGAGGACTTTGCCAAGGAGCTCCAAGAGTTGATGCCCAAGGTGGCGGAGGAGTCGAGGAAGGGAGCCTGCTGGGACTTCACTAGATGGACTGTGGTCGCGAAGAAGGCTACTTCGTCATCGTAAAACAATGCTCATAATCTCTCAGTGTATCTATGGCGCAACTTTTCCATCACTTTTCACCGAAAGCTCGAGACATGTAGTGATAAATTTGCTGCTCATGCAAATCAGCAGCAGCTCACGCTAACAAAGTAGCAACACATGTTTCCTTAAGTTTAACTACTCGAAAACGAGTCGTTAAAAAGAACCTTTTCATTTCTTACAATTACAACATTTCTATCAAAACAAGTACACTGGTTATTATAGCTTTGGCTTGATAAATGATTTATATATGAATATGCGTTTTCGTGACTAATTTTCTATATCTACGGGCATCTAGTACCTCGTCGACGTTGCTTACCGGGAGTTCTTTCTTCAAAGCACAGGGTAGCGAGCTGATCTGATTAGGTTCGAGGTACTCCAGGGCTAATTGTATCGGGCAAAGCGCAAGCTATGCTGTGAAGTTATTATAAACATAAACTAAGCGATAGCTCAGTGCCCGACAGGCCTAATAAGGTTAACGGGGCTATTGGGGTCAAGTGCACCGAGGCGTCAGACTACATTATATTTCATCACGCTATTACATAGCCTATTTTCGTGTCGCTTGGCGTCATGTATGGCCTCCATTGAATAGGTAGTGATTGGTGATGCATGTGGCTCGTGCAGGGGCCCTCTAGCTGACCTCGGTAAGATCAGTGGCCCCCCTACGGGCCGTCCCCCCACGGACCACCCTTTTACACCAAAAACCCACTTTTTTATACTATTTTTAAAAGGTGGATAAA